>JAQZBX010017542.1:0-10687 GCA_029593785.1 Cabassous unicinctus | reverse complement strand
ATTTCATTGCACTTGGTGTCAGAAACAAGGGAACTTCTTTAAAATGCATAAAATACACAGATAATTGTCCATATACATATGCATACACATATACATGCACGTACAATCTCACACACATATGCATATATTAAATATATGTTATACTTATATAGAAGGAGGAGGAAACTGTTTTTAAACAGTATTGGATTTAACCTTAACCTCAGATTATCAATTTATTTAACTAATCAAAAATGCATTGTCAAAAATGATAAAAATAATGGAACATAAACAGACTTTTTCCCCCCATATTGTCTTTATTCCATCTCCTCGGATAATTTATGAAACAGAATCCTTGGCATTAGACGGATGTGGTTTGACTCTTGGCTGTATATTAATTAGAAATATTTTAATTGCAAGTGTATTGGATTCCTGTGACTGGTGTAAAAAATTATCACAAACTTAAAAACAAATTTTCACAAACAGAAATTTATTCTCTCACAGTCCTAGAGGCCAAAAGTCCTAAATCAGTATCACTGCACCAAAATCAATATGTTGGCAGGGCTGCCCTCCCTCAGGAGGCTCTAGGGGAGGATTTGTGCCTTGCTTCTCCCAGCTTCTGGTGGCAGCTGTTAATCCCTGGCTCTGGCCACAAACCCTCAGTCTCTGTCACTGTCTTCACAATGCTTTATCCTCTTCTGTCTGGCTACTTTCCCTCTGCCTCTCTCTTGTGGGAAACTGTGATTATATTTAGTGCCCACCTGAATAATACAGGGTCAACCTCATCTCAACATTCTTGACTTAAACACATCTGCAAAAAGTCTTTTTTCTTATAAGGTAAAATTTACAGGAGTAATATCTGGGGACGGGGATGGGGAGGGCATTACCCTGCTTCCCACAGCAAGTAAGAAGAACCCTACCTCAAACTGGTAAAATAAGACAAAAACAGGTATAAATATTCCAAACAAACCAAAATTGGGCAGGGATACCCATCCCCCCAAAAAGGGGGAATTTTGACTCTTACAGAATTCAGAGGAAGGATGGCTGAAGACAAAGTGATTTAGAGATCTATCAGAATGACAACTCTGTGTACAGATGACTCTCTCTGCTTTTCCAGGTGTGAGAACTTTATCCTCAGTGTGGTTTCCTTCCTCATTTGAAGAAAACAAACAAAAATCAAATATTCTGTAGCACTTCAGAAACATCTAACACAATCAAGCCAGTTACATCAATCTCATTGGGCTAAACTGGGACATAAACCCAAACCAGAATAAATCGCCCTGGTCAGAGGGAGATTGACTTAAAACACCAGGGCTTCCATTCTGAGCACAGTTGAGTTAATCACACCTAAACCACATTGCCAAAACGGGAGAGATTAATTTGGTTCAAAGCAAAGCTTAGATTATCAATAGAATAAGGGGAAAAAATGATGTTAGATTGCTGAGTGATATAGTCACTAACGATTAAGCTTTTGTTTAACATGGTATATTAGTTCACTGATCCATCTGCTTGGGTAATTAATCTGTCAACAAGGGCATTATTACTGTGTTACTATAGGATAACTGGTACTTGAAATAATTCATGAAGGTTCCAAAATATAAGAAACCAATTTCGTATAAGCCAGAGCATATTATATATTATTTGACCTTCTTGAATATTGCTAAATACCCACAAAGTTTTTGACTAAAGAAAACACTAGAATATTATTCAGCTAACAGGTTTTCTTGGAATAGTGTGCAGCTACCTCTGCAAGTAATTTTTGGAAATTTATTCATCATTAGGCAACTGAGCTTCTGCAGATATCTTTGGATTGGAAATAAAGATATAGCTATCCTCCCTCTTGTTTTCCGAAGCATTATTCAGCAAGCCCTCTGTCTTATATTTATGCTGCAGAATTGAAATGTAGCCTCAAGTCTTTTTCAAAGGCAAAGAGAATAATATAAGTAGAAAGAATGTTAAAAAGATGTATACAAATACAACTTTTATTTGCAATCTTGGGAGAGTGGGTAATTACTGTTAAAACTTATTTTTCAATGAAGGTTTATTAATAATTCCACAATATTTCTTAAATACAAAATGGGGATATTAATGTAAACCAATTTGTTACTTAATTTAAATGGAATTATCTATTAATTCATTCAAAAATATGTTGAATTCCACTGTATTCTAGGCATTATGTTCAATGCTAGAGAAACAATAGGTCTGATTTTTAGATAGATAACTTCAGCTCAGATAGTTACATACCTTTCTTCCAGAGGCAAATTAAAATAAACAATTGAATATGAAACTATAGGAGACAATATGCATTAGAATTAGAACAAAGGATTTTGACACATTTACATAAAGCAAACACAAGGCAGATTTAAATGGATTGAATGGAAGCAGTAAACGGTGAATCCAGAGCTCTCCTTGAGAAAATATAGTGTTGCATGAAAAGTATATAATAATAATAATAAACATTACTGATTTTATTTTAAACACTTAAGTGTATTAACCAGCACAACAGCTCTGAGTAGTTATTATATTGTCATACCTATATTCCCAATGCAAAAATTGAGACGCAAAAAGGCTAAGGAATTTGCCATGATTACACAAGTGGTAAGAGGCTAAGATTTGGGTATGAACTCAAAAAGTTGGGGCCTAAACTTCTCACTCTTAAACACTGTGGGATATTCCCTGTATCAGTTTTATCAAGAGAACAAAATGATTATAAGTGATATGAAAGAAGGGATTTGTTACAGAGAGGACTTACACTTTAAGCAATTGTGAAAGCTGATAGAAAAGTCTATTGAACTGTTACATCTGGGTCTGGTGGTGCACCTGATGTCTCTGCAGGTCAGTAGAGGTCATTAGATAGGAAGAAAAGTTGGATTTGAAACAGGCAGTGCTAAGGATAAGTTGAACCCAAAAGAACACAATGGAATCCACATCTGTCTTTCACTGCCTCCAATCTTGATTACATGACAGCCAGCAGATGGAACCAGTCCCCTTTACCATGGTGCTCTACATGCTCTGACCTAGCACTCAGAGAAGCTGAAGCAGAAGATCTGGTGAGAGGTGGGGAAGCTGACAAGACAGCTGATGCCCATGGCAAGGAAATAAGCCAGCAGTTCTGTGACAACGTATGAAAGTTGTAACAGAACCTGATGTCTTACATCCACCTTGACATCTTCACCTCTTAAATTACATGCAAATATTTCTTGTTACCCATGCTAACCTAGAACTAAGCAGAATAAGAACTTCTGAGAAATGTTATTCCATTTTAGCTAAGCTGTAACAGTACCAAATCACCACACTGCCTATAAGCAACCCAAAAACACTTGGGAAGGAAAAAAACAATAAATTAGATGATAGAATGAGGCCCACCCAGTCATCTAGTGGGGTTCCTCCATTATTTTCCATGTCCTGGTATAAGACTAAAAATAGTCAGATGGTCATATCTGCATTTGCAGGTTAGATAAAAAATATATATATTAAGAAAAGTGGTCCTGCATTCAGCTGCTTCACTAAACAGAAGATAATATGAAGAAAAAAATTCACAGGGCTGGTATTCACTATCACAGAACTGCAATTTAAAAGTTGATTGAACAGTCTTCCATTTTAAATCTGAAAGGTCTATTTTAATATAACCGAGGTGGGCAGTTAGGAAAATCACTGTCTGTTCTGAAGTTTACCACTTCCAATTAAACCTCTTTAATTTACCACCTCCTTAAACGGACAGAAAATAAACATTTTAGGTCTGCAGGTATGACCTCTGTCACAAATACTCGACTCTGCTGTTCTGGCACAAAATCAGCCATAGAAAATATGTAAATTGATGTGTATGGCTGTGTTTCAATGAGACTGTATTCACAGAAACAGGCAGCTTGCCCATGGACAGTGGTTTGCCTACCCTGCGACCATCCCCTAAAGTGGGAGTGCTCATATTCTACAATTTATCATCAGAAAATATGGACATGTTAATATGTTTATCTCCATATTTAATTAACAACTAGAAAGCAGAATCATCCTAAATATCCATTAACAAAATTAAATTGTGTGTTTGAATTTTAAGCAATCGTCATTCTCCTCACCCCTACTTTGTGAGCAGAGAATAATTCCATGCTCAATTGACATTGAGCTTGTACATAATTACTTTTGCCAATGGTAGGAATGTGGAAGTGACACTGTGTCCATTCTGAGAAGGGGTTTTAAGGGTAATTTCTGTTTCTCATCCACATCTTGAGCAACTTCAACCTACCATAAGAAAAACCCAGAGAGTGGTTGCTCCTCAGATAGGATCCAGAATCAGGAAAGATGTTGAATAGCTATGGTCAGCCCTGACCCAAAGCCTAGAGCTGAGCCCTCCTCAAGTTCATATGATCATCAGAACTTGGAAAAAAAAATAATATATGCAGTTGTAAACTATTGAATATTGGAGAGTTTTATGTGCAATATTATTAGAATAATAGTTTAATAAAAGGCTAGGAACCTAAACTTTGTGTTAGAGATAAATATTTATAGAAAAGCAAATTTTTGACTGTAAAATAGTTTTGAAATCATATATTTCATAATTTCATTGTTTAAAAAGTTTTTTGTACCATAATGGTTATGATGGTTGTCTTTGGGTAGATGGGGTAATATGTGCTTTATATGTGCTTTCTATTATTTCACTTTGCTTCTCTAAAATGAACATTGCTTCTCTAATTTAAAAAAGAGGCTGGTACTATATATTTTTCACATTCTAATTCCCACCTAAAAATCAAGGATAATGCTCTTTTCCTAAAAGATAATACATATATTGGAAGTATATTGGAAATATCAGCACCTGGTAGAATAAAAACTCAATAAATAAATTTGTTGATAGTGATGACAAGTAGAATAATAATCTATCATGTAACTGTTCAATAAATATTTTTAAAATAGCAAAATATTAATATTCAATTTGATATCTTCTAGTTACTTTGGGGGAGTACAAATTGAAAATCTTATATTTGGTTGTTAAGTGTTGTACTGTTCTTCTATAGAAAGTCTCATAATCATCTTTCACAAAATAGTCAACCAGCACAAAATCAAGGAAATATCAGTTGGATTCATACAAAGTTAAAGGCTGACAGACACCTGTGACATGACACATACTAGCCTTCCCTGGCATTTGTATACTAAGTTATATACCTTCATGGACTGAAAACCCTCCACCATGAAGAATTAAATTAGATGTATAATAATAAACATTAACTCCCATGTATTGATTACCTTATAAGGTGATGCTTCTAGAAATCACTCCTATTTCTCATAAAACTTGGCATATTTATATCACTCTCCATATCTTACAGAAGAAGAAATAGCTTCAAAGAGTTTAATTTTGTCCAAATAAATCCAAGCAGAGATTCAAACTCAGCTGTGTTTCATTGCAAAAGGGATCTTTTAGCAAAATAACAAGCAGCTTCTACACATTCCTGAATTGCAAAAGGTCAAAACTACACAGAGTATATGTTTGTTTAACTTTGAAATTAAAGAGAAAAATTTGTATGAACACTCTGACTTACATTATGAGAAGTCTGGTAGACTGATTGCATTGACGGCTACAATTAATAGTCTCCCTTTTTCCAGGTCCCTCGTCTGATAACTTTGTAGTACACACCCACTCTGACTCTGGGCTGATCTTGTGACTTAATTTGACCAATAGAATATTCCATAAGTAATGCTATGTTCATTCTGTGTCTGGACCTCAAGATTCTCTGTGTTCTTCTGTTTGCACTACTACTTTCTTTCATGATGGACTTGCTTCTGCTCTGAGAACAAGCTTGGGCTAGCCTGCTAGAAGATGAGAGACATCTTTGAGGAGAGCCCAAAACAACCCCAGTAGCAGAGCCGACTAGCCACCCTCTATAACTGACCACATATCTGAAGTAATCCAGTGTCTAAACCAGTTGAACTGTCAGCCCAGCCTAAATTGTGATCTTCCAGAAATATGGGATAAGTAAATAATTATTTGAAGTCACCAAGTTTTGGAGAGGATAATGGTGGGGGAGAATATTTTAAAAAGGAAAACACTTTCTTGTTCTTCTACAAACAATTGAATAAAGAATAAATTATTCTTTTGAGGAACAGGACAGTCAGAGTCTTTATCTTTACAAGTTCTCTTATGTTTTTATTTCTACACTATGCTCTACCTTTTGAATTCTGGTGTCAGTAGATATAAATCTCTTTGGACTGTCTCAGGATGTGTGTGTTTGTGTGTGTGTGTTCAGAAAATGCACAGCTTATTAAAGAAAGAAAGATTTAAGATATCCCTTAATTAAACATGGCCATGGGATAGAGTTAAGACTATAACATAAAATCTCCTCAATCTTCTGAGGATTTCAAATAATGTGATTTTTATTTCGTTTACTCCCCCAAAGCTATATATTTAATAAGGGATACTCTATTGAATGTTAAATATATAAATTTAAGTAATGCTATCCTCTTATTAAAACTGTAGCATAAATATTTTAATTACTTAGATCTAGCATATATTCAAGTATGCAAAAAGTGTATATTTTGTCTTGCATTCTGATTCTTGTTTTTATTCTTTTTTACTTATTGTTCTTTTCTTGGGCAAATTCACTGCATTTTACTTTGGGGCTACTCTGCTGCATCAAAACAAGCTTCTGGTTTCTTAATGCACCACCAAACTTCCCAAAGATGTATGCGTGAGCCCAGATGAGATCAGCCTAACTTACCCAATATTATCTGATCCCCTAACTCAGGGTTCATGAACTTAGGATGATGTTTTTTAGAAAGAATTATCTTAACCCACTAAGTTTGTGATGGTTTGTTAGTCTTCAATAGCTTACTGATATAAACTTGTTAGACTTAAATTAACAACTAGGCTTTGGCTTTGTAGGTAAAGATTTCAATTAAAAACAAACTTCCCCTTTAAATTGTTTATATCAGTTTTGCAATCTCAGTTAATGTCACCATCATCCACTTAGACATCCTTGGCTCCACTCTTTTACTTACCTCCCACTCTATATTGCCATACCTGCAGGTCCTGTTTGTTCTTTGTACAATATATGTACTGTACAATTTTACTTCTTACCATCTCCAGTGCTGCCACATATCATGTTTAATCTCTTGGAAATCCTCTCAGTTTTTCCTTCAAAATATATGTAAAATCGAAGTATTGTTAATCACTACCGATATTACCACCTTGTCCAAACTACTGTCATTTCCTGACTACATTGTTGCAGTAGTTTGTCAGTAGTTGCCCATGCTTTTGTTGTTGACACCCTATATTCTATTCACAACACAACAGTCAAATGACACTATTATAAAATAATTCAGATTATGTCTGTTGCTCAAAATGTCCCATTTTTTCCCATATCATGTTGTGTATTCACAAATTTTAAATAACAGGAGAAGCATACCCATTACAACTAAAATGAATGATAGATCATGAAAAATAAACTAAACTTAAACTATATGCACATATCCATCTTTATAGAAATAGAGATATATAGATTTTTCCTTATAATTAAAAAACTATAATTAAAGGTTTATAATGAGGTATCAGAGTGACTGACTGGCTCACACATATTGTAGTTAGGATATCACTGCCATACAAACAACCCACTGGGGTCTGTGTGTGTGTGTTAGACATATACAATCATTATACAATTGTTTTCATGCAGAAATCCAGTAAATGAATCCTATCAAAGCAGATTAGTTCTGGTTGATAGAAGGGAATGGTGTTGGAAAGGCAGAAAATTTGCCTTCCTCTCATCTCTCAGAAGCTTCTGATACAACTCCAAGGAGCCCTCAGGCCTCTGAAAAAACAGTTTTACAAAACTACTAACCCAAAGTAAAGTAAAAACACATAATCCAGGGTGAGTTTATCCAGTAGGGGATGCAATTATCTACAATCTCTCTAAGGATCATAAAAACCTAGTACCTGTTTATGCATTACCCTCACATCACCATAGCAACTGAGAAAAAGTTAGAATTCTTTAAAATTATTTTAAAATTCAAAATTCTTATAAATGGTCATTTGAACTTATATTTATAAATAGTTTAGAGGATGGCATACTATGGGATGGATCTTTGGCTTCTGTCTCTGGAAGAATGACCAGAATGACTATAGTTATTTATTTGTTATAATAGTAAGACAGTAATGTATTAAAAGCTGCCTGTTTACATTCTCATCCACAGCACTTTCCAGATAGTCTCCCTTTCGTATTAGGTTGAAAGGGGTACAATATAAGAAGGGTGGAAACATGCCTGAAGTAGCTCTGTGGTGACTGTTCTCTGATCATTTGACAAATCCCAGCCCAGAAAGTTACAATCTAACAAGTAGAGTAGTAAATATAGAAATTCCTTTGAAAAGTTAAATCCCTGTAGAGCAGAATTTGTAAGAATATGAAGGAAATTTACATTTCAACACATTGTTCATTTCTGATTCCTACAGAGGACTTTCACAGAACAATTGCACTTTTTAGACTTCTTTGCTTTAGTTGAGTCAGTAGCAAAAGTCCTGTTGCTAAGTCACATTACCTGAACATTTTAAAAGCACATTCATACACACCAAAGTCACTTTGTTAAATAACACTTTACAATAGCTCTCTGAGTCTGCTCGATTTGCTTAATTTGCATCAGTGAGGTCATATAATATTTTTATGTAAAATTTATGTAATCTAAGTATCTTTAAAAAACGTATTTAAAAAATAACACTTTACAATTTGGTGTCGTAAGAAAAAAAATTGAATTTAGTAAATCACAGTCTAACACTTTTATAGACTTCGGATTTTATTTGTGTGGGAACTCCCTTTTTTCTTTTCTTAATATGTAACAAATATAAGATTTCTATGTATATGCTGTCAGTTGTGTACAACAATATTCCGAGGAATTGCATATATTCAGATATTTTGCCTTTTGTAAAATGTGGTCCAGCCATTGTGGCGGACAGTTTGGCAGTTACTCAAAAAACTAACTATAGATCTGACATATGATCCAGCAATTCCACTGTTGGGTATATACACAGAAGAATTGAAAACAAAAACACGAACAGATATATGCACACCAATGTCCATAGCGGCATTATTCATTATTGCCAAAAGTTGGAATCAACCCAAATGCCCATCAACTGATGGGTAGATTAACAAAATGTGGTATATACATAAAATGGTATATTACTCAGCTGTAAGAACTAATACAGTACTAATATATGAGACAACATGGATGAACCTTGAGGACTTTATGTTGAGTTAAGCAAGCCAGGCATTGAAGGATAAATATTACAAGACCTCACTGATATAAATTAAGCAAACTGAGCAGAATCACAGAGCTGGAGTCTGGAAGATGGATTTACAGGAAATAGAATGGGAGAAGAAGGTTGCGAGCCAACGCCCATACAGGCAAAATCTATGATAAGGTGGAAGTGTGTAGTCAGACAGTGAAGGGATATTACAGGAGTGTAGTGATAATATTGGGTTGGGGGGTGCATGTTTGACAGGGGAATAGAGTGGGGAGGATGGGTTGGAATGTTCAGGGAACTGGGGGGAGGGTTGGGAGAGGGATCATGTAAACACTGGAGATTGGTGGGTATGTGGCTGAAAGCACAAAGTTGGGAATGTTCTTATGGCAATATGACAAAGAAGGATTACTGGTTTAGGGTGTTGGATGAGGGGGCATTCTGATAGGGCACACCTGGAGCAGGCTTCTAGGGAGTGTGCAAGTGATCTTTTTGTCATAATATGTTGTATCAATGGGTGGAGACTTACATAATGAGCAGGAAAGAGGTGGACTCCCATCCTGGGGAGGACCGATATATTCTCAAACAGAGAGCCAGGAGTCTCTCGAGAGCATGGGTGGTTCCTAATAGGGGAGGACAAAACAGTGTGTCAAGATCTCAGTGTTGTTGCAAGTAACTATGAATTTTGTTCTTCAAGGAGTGAAGCGGGGTGGTTGCTGTGGACCTCAAGGGGAGGGGGAGGGAAGAGTAGAATAGATGGAACAGGGGGTATTTAGTGGGCAATGGAAGTGTTCTACATGATCTTGCAATGATGGATACAAGCCATGTTAAATATCATCAAAATTAATAAAAGTGTATGCTCTAAAATGTAAACCATAGGTTGTGGGAACATGACCGAGGGATTAGGCATATAAAACTTAGTTCTCACTAAAACAACAAAGAAAAAGCCAAAGGCTGCCAGGGGACCTGCTTTGGGGCACAGTAAACCAGGGCACTGCTTACCACTCTCAGAAGAGTGACAGTCAGAGACACGAAGAAGCCAAAACAAGTAATTGTGAGTTATTAAACCTCCAGGCTGCCAGGAAGGGCTCCCCTCACCCACTCCTGAGATATTAAGTGAGGATAAAACTAATAAATTGTACCTAACTGAGAGTAGAGCAGACATCTACCTCCACAGGAAGGTGCTCTGAGGATACTGGACAGATGGGGAAGCCAGGAATAATGTGAGTTGCTTACCTCGGTGGCTGGAAGGGGCTCACATACCAGGCCCTCAGGGTGCACAGACTAGGTGGAGACCTTAGCCCCATTCTCCGAACAGGAGTGTAACACCGATTCCTTGCAAGGAAGAGGGGTCTGGGAGAGTGGAGACTGACTTTTTTGTGGCGAGTTTAGCCAGCTAGGACCCGCTTGAATATCAGAAGGGACCCTGATAGGACAGACAAAAGGGAGGGGCATTGCCGCAGGCTGGTGGTCATGCACAGCCACCTAGGTAAAGAGAGG
>JAQZBX010017541.1:16431-35551 GCA_029593785.1 Cabassous unicinctus | reverse complement strand
TCAATTAGTTGTTCAATGATCTGCTTCAGTTCCTGGTTTTTAGTTTGTTCATTGGATTGGTCTATGTTTTCCTGTTTCTCAGTGTGGTTTGTAATTTTTTGTTGCCCTCTAGTCATCATTTTATCTTGATGGATTTATTCAGTTGATTAGCTTCTCTCTCTGCTCTAGAGTTTTATTTAGCTGGTGGTTCTGTGTGTGTATAAAGTTTGTTCTATGATACTTTTTCTTCTTATTTTATTTTCTTGCTTCTTTCTATGTTCCCATAATTCTTACTAATTCCACTCTGAGAAATCTATGCAAGACAAATGAAATGTCCTTGCAATGAATCCTAAGGCAAGGTCATGGCAGTGAAAACAAAGTTACTCGGTGCCTCACGGGAGGTGATCAGCTCAGGCCCAGGGTGGATGCTGCGCTCTGGGCCAGTCCCTTGTGTCCAGGTGGCAGTGGCTCTTCCACTTCTACATTGTGGAAGAGTTTAAGCAGGATTGGCAGTGGTTCTTTCCAAATGATTGGTAGAATTCACCTGTGAAGCCAACTGGTCCTGGATTTTCACTACCGCTGGGCTGGGACACGGGCTGCGGTCCAGAAGGGTGGGCCTCGCTCACTCCGCCGCCCGCCTGCACCGGAGGGCAGTTAATCCGTCTCTCGCTACACTCCTGGGTCCTGGCACATTCTCGCAGCCAGAACACGTGCACCAGGTCAGCGTGGCTGCAGGTCCGAAACACCCAGTGGACTCAGGATTTATTAAATGAAGAAAATATTAACTTGATTATTTTTTAATGTTAGTGGAATATGTAATGATGAATCCACATTTATTTCTAATATTTGTGATATGCTTTTTTCATGTTTTTTGCTTGATAATTCCACTAATTCATTTAACACTTTTATTGGTATTTTCAAAGAACCAGCTTTGGCTTTACAGATAGTTTTTTATTATTTATCTGGTTTCTGTCTAATTGATTTCCACTTATTTTTATTTTCTTTCTTACACTGACTTTGAGATTAATTTCTTCTTATTTTTTAGTTTCATACAAGAGTTTATTTATTTTAAACTTTTTTCATAATATAAACATTAATAGTCTGTATTTTATATATTATGATTTTATTATTATTAAGTTTAAAATATTTTCTAATTGCCCCTGTGAGCATGTAGAATCTATTATTTACTGCTAATTATTTGGGGATTTTCCAGGAATACATTTTTATTTATTTATAATTTAATTATTTTGTGGTCAGGAAATATACTAAATTTATCAAGAGTATTATTTTTATGTCTCTTTAAAAACATTTTTAGTGGTTGCTATCAGGTTCACAATATGCATCTTTATCTTATCACAATCTATCATTAAATAATATTAATAATATATCACTTTTCATATAAAATAAGAAATTTATTATGGAGTATCTCCATATCTCCATCTCTCCATTGTGCTATTATTGTCATATATTTTACTTCTGCATAAGTTATAAACCCTACCTACATGGTTATTTTTTTTAAAAGTTTAAAAATGAAAAAAATATATAGTCCTATATTTATTATTTACAGTGCTCCCCATTCCTTTGTGTAGATCTTCTGTTGTCTGTTGTCTGGAAGTGGTATTACTTCTTTTAATGGAAATCTTTGCAATTCCTTCCCAATTTTGCCAGAAAAGGAGATAATACTTAGGGTGCACAGGTATGGAGGGGAGTGGAAAAAGGGAATAAGACACATTTTGACAAGAGTGATTGGTAAATATTTAATGCCAAATAATAGATGAAATGTGTCCATGTTTCTTAGGAATAATCCAGAACAATGGGTATAAGGGATAGAGGTCAGCCAGCTCTGGATTAAATATCATGAAATTAAGCAAAGACTATCTTGGTGATACTGTCAACTTCTGGGCATTTCTAGCACAACTTTTCCCACTCATTCAGCCACTCACTGTACTCTGGCTTTCCCCATCTTTCTTTTATCTGGATAGGGGTTAAATAAAATTCTTATCAGTTACAAAAGACTCATAAAACTCAATACATTTTTCTATTAAATATTTTAGAAAATCCATGACCTTAAATTAAAAATATGAATCCCTAATTGTGGGAGTTTAGGCTTCAGCCAAAGGTATTGAAAGGAAATATGTATGGAAGGACTGGATCCCTCTCAGCCCCAATAGGAGCCACTCTTCCTGCATCAGGCTAGAACTGGGAAAGGAGGGGCACTAAAAAGCTCAAAACTCAATGCTTCTAACAAAGATCTAAGAAGAAATGAAGAGCATCCACTATTTCACCTCTTCAGTAACCCCACAGTCATTGCAAAGCATGGCTCTAGCCTTGCAATAACGTCTATCCCTCTCTCCCCTGCCCATTAGCTGCAGCCAATGAATTATGGTGAATGACAGAAGCCCTACAGCCTCTGGTGGGGAAATGACCTTAATCTCATCAGAGCTCTGGAGAAGGAACTATTAAAAGAGTTAATGGAACAAACTTCTGAATAGATGGGTCAGGCTGGGATGAACCAAAGGCATTTTTTGATTTAAGAAGGAAAAAAAGAAAAAAGAAAACTGGTGAAACAGACCCTGTGGCTCTGATAGCCTCCAAGACCCCTTTTAAATCAAAGCTGAATGCAGTAGAGTCCTGATCATTTAATGAAGAACTCCAGAGGTGATAGGGGTGAATTTTGGTCGCAAAGGTGAAACGGGGAAGGAGTATGGAACAATGAAGTGTTCTCCCTACATTGTTACCAAATTATAATTGGAGGTGGGAGTATGTGAGGGATTAATCTATTAAAAAATGTTGGCACCAGAGGGCAGGTTGTTGGAGTTTTAAAAGAGCCCAATTAGAAAGTTATCCTTACAGGTGCAAATATATATAAGACTAAATTTAGACTCTAGTTTAGTTAACAAATTAACCAGGCTGAGCAAGAAATGAGAGGTAAAAATAGAAAGTAGTAAGAGTCCAGTCAACAATGAAAATAGGCCCACAAAGTAGCTTTTCCCCATCTCTGCAGAAAAGACCAGTTGAAATGATCATATTGTGATAGTTCAGATTTGTCAAACTCTAGGGTATTGGTACATTTAGTTTGTAGTCAGAAGGACTACAAGGAGTACAAGAATGATTCCATTTATATAAAATGTAAATATAAATCAATTTATAAACATGAAAGGAGATTAATGGTTATGTAGGTCTGATGAAAGAATGCTAAAGGGTGTGAAGTCTTTCTTTTTGGAGTAATGAAATTGTTCTAAACTTTCTGAGATAATGAATGTACAACATTGTGATTATACTAAAAGCCATTGATTGTACACTTTGGATAGAATAGCCAGAAACAGCAGTTATGTACAGTGGGAGATTGAGAGATTGAGAGGTGAGGAATTTTCTTGTTTGTCTGTTTTTTGTTTATTATAAGTATTATTGAAATAATGAAAATGTTCTAATAAGGATTGAAGTGATGAACACACAGCTATGTGACTATAGCAAATACCATTGATTGTACACTTTGGACAAATTGTATGTTTATTAAAATGCATCAATAAAATTGATTTGTTAAAAAAAAGTTAAAACAAAAAAGAGTACAAGACTTTTTGGCCATGTTTATTCAGCAAAGATCTATCCAAGGACACATGATTTGGAAAACAGAATTGTGACCATAGAACTAATTTTCTTTTGTAACAATTCCAAATGTAGATTTTAAAGTATCTCTTGAAAACAATTATACACTTAGCCACAGGTTCCTGGATGTCACTTAGGTAGTTGGTATTCTAAACCAGCTTTGTGAAGATGCATCTTTAGAAACCCATGGATCCCTCTTGAAAGAGTTTATATCGAGAGTCCCTTTATGACTTAATCTTGTGCTCTCATTCCAAAGAGATGGAAAACTTCTGCGATCTGGGCTTCTAAAACTCTTAAAAAAATTAGTGGACTAATATCAAAACATAATAGTCCCAAGCCAGCGCCACCTAGTGAACTATCTGATTCCCTTAAGTGAGGTAGGAAAGTGAAATTAAATTATATACAATGAGTATCTACTAGGTATCAGGCACTCCACATAACTACATCCATAGAAAAGATTTTTGTTTGGGCATATCTGGTATTCATTTCCCCTTTCCATGGTTTTCCATTTTTCTTCATTGGAATACCTTTTCCTCACTGACTATAATCGTGTGAGGAGATTGTATTCAATGACTCTCATCACCCTAATAAGGAAGGGGGCTCATGACCCAATCTGGACCAATTGGAATGGTTCTTCTCTGATATTTCAATCACAGTCAAAAAATTAAATAGTCTGACAGCGGTTGGAGTTCCATTCCATTTGAGTGAACACGATCAAACCAGAGCTTCTGTCACAAAATTTTGCTGACATTTCTGCTTCCAAACCTCCAGGACAGCTTTGGTTTAAGCCCATTCCCATACCTGACTCTTCAGATTCTTGTAGATTTTGTAAAGCCTCAGTATCCTTCCAATAAATTATTTTTTTGCTTAAATTGCCCAAAATTGATATCTTTTGTTCAAAATAGAATCCTTAATGGTATACCACCTCAATTAACACACAATTCTAAGATCTTTCTATTATAACCAGTTTTAAAAGGAGGACAGTGTGGCAAAGGAAGGTTAAATAACATGCCCAAAGTCACATAGCTAGTGACCGGTAGAGGCAGGACTCAGATCCAGGTATGTCTGACCCCAAGGTTCAATTTTTGCAACCTACATTATACTGATTTCCATCTATAATTCTCAAACTACTTTCTCAAAGATCATTGATGGTCCACAGGTTGATCCAAGAATTTTCACTGCTGGAATTGAACAATGCCCATCTTGCCAATGTAGAGAAAACAATAAATTAATGGATAAGACATTTTCAACTTAAAATTTTGTTCCCATAAATTTTTCTTAAACCTTTGGTGGCTTCTACTTCTTGTCTGTGAGGCAGACAAAAAGCAAATGAGCAAGCAGCAAATGAATATTAATGACAAAACTCGGTAACAACAGCTCGTGCTTCACTCAAGAGCCTATTTTTTGCATGCACATGTGTTGTGATTTTGTGTTGCATACCTATAATATAGTCGTTTTTTGCTAGTAAAATTGCTCATAGTTCAAATGCTGGAATTAAATACATTCTTATTTCATAGCATTGTGCAAAGAGCACAATGATTTTTCAAGTTGTCTGCCACCTCACAAAGTTTAAGAATAATTGTCCCAAATAAGCCTGAGACAATAGCACGAAGTTTAAAAATAATAGTTCCAAATAAGCCTGAGACAATAGGAGCTAGACATTTTGGGTGGCATTGTTTACATCACCTTTAAAGGAAATTCAGCCCTTTACATCCAAAACCATCAGATTTTGAGGATAAAAACTTTGGCACTTGTTGGATTCTACAAGAATAATGTCATTTAACAGCCTAGATGCAAGACCCAGAATCAGTTTAAAGGGCTTGAAATTTCATTTTAATGCTTGGCCTGGACACCAGGTAAAAGCTTTGGGTTTTGAGAAAGGCCAGGGTATGGTGTATTTATTAGCTGTGATTTCAAATCTGGTTAACTTGATGGGAATTTATGGAAAAAGGATAAAATAAAGCCACATTTTGCTTTTGGCCACACATGTACCAGCTTAATAAGATACAGAATAGTAGCCTGGTCTTGAGTCAGAATAGTGGCCCTGTCATAATTTTCAGGGATGAGGATTAACATAATGAGAGTGGAAATTGAACCTCTGGACCTTCTTGCCATCTTCTATAGCAAGATAAGCTACCACTTCCCATTTCACCATTTTCCTCCTTACCCTCTCTTGCTAAAGTTATACTGCTTCTGAAATACACTATTCTTCAAAAAGACAGATTAATATTTATTTAAAACCTATCCTGGGCCAAGCATGATGGTAGGAACCAAGGTTGTGCTGGTGATCAAAATAGACATGATTGCTGCACACATAGAGCTTATTGTTTAGCAAAATAAATCTTCCTAATTCCCCAGAAGTAATGAACTATGTGCTACCCATCCCATCCTCATGGTCTGAACGTAAAATTTTTACCCTTTTTGGTTCTAGGAGTCCTTTCTTCAGCCTATTAGATACAGTTATGTAAATAGTACATTGGGCTGTTGATTCTGTGTGCTTATTTGATTCGACTGTGCATTGGCATAGCCTTTCCAATGTCTGTACAAGCATAGTCTCAGACTGAGATCTTCCAGATGGTAACAGATTGGATCTCATCTATTTAGATTAGGAAAATTTTCAAATAAATATATAGGTGGGAGGCCTCAGGGAAGAGCCCAGGTATCATGGTACCTCAGTGAGTCATTCCCTTAAAGAGGCAGAGTTGCTTCTCATCTTGCCTCATATGAAGCAGTGGTTGATTTCCACATGGTCTGAATACTCCTCTGATTTCCAGGCTTATACCACCCACAGAGTTTGAAAACTGCTTCTGTGACATCTAGTGTTGGCATGGGAGCCTTTCCATCCCTCATTGCTGGTCTTTATTACCACATCATCAGGCACTGCACTGGGCTCATTCTGTTTACTTCCATCAGCCATTTATATTGAGGTATAATCCTGGATCCTAAAAAAAGGATCAGTTTATGTCCCCAGTGAGTGATTCACACTCAACAGTACATTTGACACATTCTATGGGATGTAAACATCTCTGTTCCAGTGATTGCAGCTCTATCAGCATAATTTTCTTCCACATGGTACAGGTAAATCATGGTTAAATATTGAATCATTTATCAACCAGTCCTTTGCAAGCCAGATCTCATAAAATCTCTGGAATAGATTGTGCTAACAAAGCAGCTACCAACTAATTCGGATTGTCAAATTTTTCCTTCCACAATCTGTTCCTTATTTAGAGAGAAAATGCTAAAGAAATTAAAATTTAATGAGATTTACCCTTCCATTGGTAACAATATAAAAAGTATTATGATTTTCTTTAGAGTAAAAATCTTTTCTGAGGACTTTATAGAGAAGGGGGAAATTTGTAAGCTCTGGCTCTTCTTGAAGATGAATTGTATTTCTTGGAGAAAGCAATGTATTCCATAAAGCATACACCCATCTTGAGTTCTTCATTCTTAGACTTAAATCCACCAGGATAGCACATTGAACAAAATCAGAAAAGTTTATGATTAGATGAAGGGGTGCAGTGACAACCAGGGAAGTCAACTTTTAAACATTCTAGTAAGGGAAAATAGTGCTGGATAAAGATGTTCCTAAGACAATTCTCTCTGCAATCAAACCTCATTTACTTCTAAAATGGTACCATCAATTGCTTTCCTGGGAAATGAGATGAAATCAAGAAAGCATTTTCTAAAGACCTTCAACTTGTCTTGTTCTTTGCTTGGATCTATATATTTACAGACAGGGGCACACAGAGTAGTTCAAGAACAAAGGAAATAATGGTTTCCCACCAACAGGCTCCTCTGTCCATATATGAGTGCCACACATCTGATTATGAAAAATAAGTCCATAAACTTGAATCCATAGAGGGCATAGAAAATGATGATGAAAGATGACCTCCAACATAAATGGAAAAGAGTCTGAATATATGAATGGTTTGATATGATTTTAAAAGATGAGATGAAGGAGCTTTAAGTCTTATCACTTTGAGCACTCATTTTTCCTTAGAAATGGCAAATTAAATATCACTCTTTCTGCAAGGAAACAGTGATTCTTTGTATTTCAAGACATTGTGGCCATTGTTATTTCAATGATTAGTGACCCAAGAAACAAGGTTGGAAAAACAACTCTCATTTAGTACATGGAATGCCTGACCTGCACCTACTGGCATTTGGGGATTGTTTTAGAAAAAATGACATATCACTACACCCCTAAAATAAAATGTGTTTGCTCTTGAGCTGTCAGAGGGCATTAAGGTAAACCCCTTGGTCTGTCTAAGAGTAGGACAAGCTCCAGGCAAAATAGGGAAGTAAGTGCCCTGCTTGTCATGAGAGGAATTTAGCTGGAGACATGATAGGGTTGACTGAGGTTATCTGGAAGCAGGAGCCCAAGTAGACAACAGAAGATCAGGATTAGGTTAGAGACCACATATAGGAAAATGGCCTGGAAACTGTTATCTTTGGCAAAGCAGAGATAGGAGACTAGAAATCAAGTGTCCCAAAGATTTGATTAATCTGAGGCACAGAAAGAGAGAATAAGGGGAGAGAAAACAACAGGGTATTTCCATTAACAAGGGTAGAGGAGGTAAACCTCCTCACAAAACTCTAGGCCACCTGGAAATGGGAACTAGGGTAGGGTAAGGCAAGAAAGTGCCCTTGGAAAACTAGATGCACCAGGTGATTTGGTGATATAAAGCATGAGCCTAGTTTCTTGGGAATATCATGAGCAACTGAGGGAAGGATCCTCATACCACCTGCCTAAAGCCAGGATTAGTGCCAGAGTCTAGGGCAAGGTTGAACCTAGAGGGGAAGATTAGTAAAGCACAGCTATCAGTATTAGGGAGATGAAGTTTTGGGAATCTAGCAGGCTGGCACAGTACTCTGTCGTTTACCCAGGTCAGAAACCAGGCAGGCACGGTACAAAGAGCACTGGCATTTTCACCATGAGCCTTAGTGCGAATGCCAGCTCTACCGCTATCCAGTCAGTGTGATGGATATAGGATGACCTAATACTTGAAAGTAACTTGTTTCTCTTCCTGTTGCTAGGATACAAAGGAAAGAATTATATGTAAATTAGAAGGTAATAAGATGCAACCCTCTCTTGGTGCCAAATTCTATTTTTGTTGGTCAAGAACATCATGTTGAAGCAATGAAGTGTGAAAACCAGCTTCAACGGGTTGGCCGGACCTGCGCAGAAGAAGCCCCTGGCTGTCCTCATTTCAACTTGATTAATTAACATAGTAAAATTCCCGGGGTGGAGTTATCTGCCCCTTTTTTGATCACGCAATGTATGTGCAAGCATGATTTCCTGAACATACTAATCATACAATTATATAACTATAAAGTTAATGCATAATCAAAGCAAATGCTAAGTAGACTTAGGTATTCAAGAGTAAAACTGCAGCAAGTGGTTTTACTCTGGGAGTCGGGTCTGAGTTGCTTTAGACTGACCTTGGCTCCTACCTCTGCAGGTGTAATAAATGTGAGTTTGCCTAACTCTCGTGTTGAAGTTTTCTTTTTGCCATCTCTGGTTACCCATAAAAGCCCGGCTTTGAGGCCTAACAAGTGCACAGTGGTGAGGAGGGATCTGAAACCCAATGAAGTCAAAGCCTAGCTCGGTGGTAATGGGTGAGTCTCTTAATTTCCCTTTGCCTTCAGTTTTCTCATATTTAAAATATTGCTTTAGACTTACTTATACTAAAAATGTATTCATTGTTCATCTGAAACTCGAATTTAAGTGGGTGTTCTGTATTTTAGCCACTAAATCTGGCAGCCCTTGGCCAGGAGTTCCTAGTAAATTGCAGCTTAGGCCTCGCTGGCCAGACTCT
Organism: Cabassous unicinctus; assembly: GCA_029593785.1. NCBI lineage: Eukaryota > Metazoa > Chordata > Mammalia > Cingulata > Chlamyphoridae > Cabassous > Cabassous unicinctus. The sequence goes on along the minus strand of JAQZBX010017541.1, from coordinate 26,147 downwards.
GTCATGCTGTAACCATTAGCTGCAAACGAGGCTGGAAAAGCATCTGAATTTTTTTCAGCCTCTGTAAAAGAAGATGTCAAGAGACAAAGGGAGTAGGGAATGGTATCTAGGTCAATTAACAGTGCCTGAAACAGTAGGTGCTCAACAAATGTTGATTTCCAACACTGTCCTCCTTTTCAAGGGTCTGGTTATCTCTTTACATCGAGGAAAATACATACTAAAAATTTACCACCTTAAAGCATTACATAATTAATGTCAACATATGAAATTGGCAATTTTCATATTTTTTTTTAAAAAAGGGATCGGGAACTTAATTGTCAAAGCTAGGGATGGACTGCATAAAATATATACAGGCTGATTTTTAACATTCAATTATATCTGTGCTAACAGGTTTTCCTCCCTGTCCCCTAGGCAAGTTTCTTTTCCATATTTGAAAGCAGAGCTGTGACTAGGGTGAGGTAAGTGAGGCACCTAGGGCACAAAATTTAAGGAAACGCTCCTTCTCAAGCTTATACACTCTCCTAAAATATGTGTCATAGGCACCTCCCTTGTCTTGCCCTATTCCGGACCCTGTGTGAAATATTGTTAATCTTCTGCTTAAGCCAAAGAATGAAGCACTGATGGTTGCTAGTTCCTAACTCCCAAGAGTATCCACAGCTCAGGAGTCATAAACTGTGTTGGCTATTTCTAAGGGGAAAAGCTTTGTGCAACTTATGTTATGTAGCTTAGCTTAGTGAAGCTAAAAGGAAAATCTCCATGTATGCCAGGGGTGTTCCTATATCTTCGCTCTCTTCTCACTGCACAGGACTATACATGGAATGAACTCCTCAGAAAATAAGTCCATGCCAAAATAAATTGGGACCCATCAGAATACAGTGACCTGGCTGCGACATCCCTTCATTTTTAATCAACCTCCTGTTTTCCATCAGACAAGAGGCTCAACCTTCTGATGTTATTTGACTCTATTTTTTACATGCCTTAAGGCACTGTGAAATTATTGCTTCTGTTCTCATTTCCACTGTATCTCCCTTCCTCTTCCCAACCTCCACTTCCCTCTGTTGCAATCATATTATTACCAAAAAAGGGGGCAGCAGAATAAACTGATAACCTACCCCCACCCTCACCCTAAATCAGAGAACAACCATTTGGGATGGTGCCATCTATCCCAGGTGGCTTAGGCAGAGGCATTCTTAGCTAACATGGGTACCATATGAAATGGCAATTAGTCTAAGAAAGAGACAGTATGTTACTTTAGCAAAATACAGATGGGGTTTATCATTTTACAAAGAATGAAACTATTTCAATAGAAGGAATTCATGCCCCTTATGTGAGACTAGACTGCATATCTTTAAAAGAAAATTTAGAAGAAAACATAGACTCAGGGTTGTGAAATACGTATTCCTTTAAGTTATTCTGGGGAAATCTAGCTATAGGTTTTCTGGGAGAGGGCCGAAATTAGGTTGAAAGAAATACCATCTTCTCATACATCCCATTGGAACAAAGTTCACTATCCTTTTGGGCATCAGGAGAAACCCAGGAAGAAAATTATCCCCAGCTCCAACCATTAACATCTGGATGGATACTGCAGCCATGGACTATTAGGAATGTTTTTGGAAAGGGGTATAATCGGAAGACTGATGAGAGGTCTGTTAGAGAATGAGGGTTTATTCACCTGGGGCATCTCCCAAAGGCCTGACCTATGATGTGTGACCCCTTGTGTAGTGCCAGAGAACTGGTCAGCTGAATCAAATTGCAATTGACAATCCTCTGACTCAGCTTCCTTGGGACAGTTACTTAAACCCTTCATGAGAAAATCAGCTTGAACTCTAATTGGAATCCAGCATGTTTTTAATTTTTGTGTCATGTGTTAGGTGATACTCAAAAAGGAGCAGGTTCTGCTTCCTGGTCATCTGCCAAACACAGGCCCACCTTTGTGGGATACAGACAGGCAGGTGACTTCCCAGTTTGATAGACTATATGCTGGTGTCCTTAGCTTCACACACCCTATTTACTCCTTCCCTAGAAGGAACAAGAACCATTCTTGTGCAAAACACAAGGACAGAATCTGGCTACATGCATCATTCTGCTAATTGAGATATCAGGGGAGGGAGAGAGCTTTTAGAGTGGTAGCGGTATGGGGAGAATACCCTGAAGGCCCTCTGATCCAAAACAGAGAACATGGTCTGACATTAGTTATAAGGTCAACTTTGATTAAGAGGCAGCAAAGCAAGAGCTAAGAAAAAGCAAACCTACACTCCGTCATTTGAGAACAAATGTTTTGTCTTCCTTCTTTCAACATCTTCCCTTTCTGTCTCCTCAGCAAACAAAATAATGTTGGGAGGAGAAATAGATTGACAAACAAACCATCTTTCTATTTGGATACATGGTCTCACAAAGGAAAGATTTTATTCATCCACAAAAAAATCCTGCACAGAAAATGCATACAAATGATCGCAGCTGTCACTATCACAACTTAGAAGAATGCAGATGGTACAAAATAATATTCACAAATGGCTAATAGAATTTTTAATAGCTATAAGAAAGAGGAGAAAATGAAGGCACTGAATCTACTTTGGATGTGAAGAGAATGAGATGTTCCCAGGAAAAGTCTAAAGGCAGAGCAGCCCTTGATTTTCACCATTTTTAGAAATGACACTCCCTGGTGCTTTGATTTATGTGAGGATTAGGCAGCAATCATAGTCTCTAGACTAGCCTGGAAGGCATGTGCATAAAGTATGATATTTGCAATATGCAAATGTCATGTATGATGAATGAAATGCTCAGTATGTCTCGAGGACACCCAGATGCTAACCAACCACCACTTTAATGCTGCAAATAGGAAAGGAACATGAAGCAAAGGTGCTTTTCTATAGCTAATTGATTTTTTAATAGCGTAGCCTTTTAGTCTAAATAAATACAAGTCACTAAAGCATAAGTTATTCTATGTTAGTTTTGTGGAACTAGATATTTCCTAATGATAATAATAATTGCCCAAATAATAATAATAATTAAGCAATAGAAAGCTGGGTCAAATTATGCGCATATAGGACATATAAAGCAAAGCCACAAGGTCAAATGAAAATTGGATTAAGGGATAGCCACAAAAAGATAAGCTCAACAGTAGGAATGAAATTTGGAAAACATGTGTAAAGGGAGGATGGATGCATCACAAGTGTCCTTAGCCAAAGTTAAAAAATGGGTCAAAGAATCAGGAAATCAGGATGGTTCTTTTTTTTTTTTTTTTTGACAGGCAGAAAGTTTATTGGGAAGCTCTCCCAAAGGAGGGGGTCTGAAGAATAGACTTCAGCTCACCTCCAGAGGATGGTGGATATGGCTTTATACAGTACATCAATAGGTGGGGAAACTGAGGACAGCCAGGACAAAATGGCCATCACCCTTTCTGGGCCCAAACACCGCCAACCGCTCCCACATTCCAAGACCTCCTAGCCCACTCCCCACCCCTGGCCATTTTATCCCAGGCTGTCCTATGACCTGTCAATCATTGCAAAGGTGGTTCTTAAGCAAGGAAAGGACAGTAAAAGATAGAGGTCCACAAAGACAAAAGATCAACATCTAAATGGTTTAGTGTTAAATACTGAAAGAAGACAACAATCCATTCTCAGGCAGAGGTGTTAAGAATGTGGTGATACAGGGGAAAAATATAACTAATGTAGATATGGATTATAGTCAATGACAACATTGCAATGTTTTTCTAGAAAAGCAAAGTTGGTATTATATTAATGCTAAAGGTCATTTTTTTCATTAATATGAAGACCTTGACTTTCTGAACACAAGAGAAACAACTGAGTAAGTAATTGGAATTAGATGAGATAAACGTGCCAGGAGAGAACTTTTTAGGCGTTTTGTTTTCATAACTTGTTGAGCTGCCTTTTTTTGTTATTTTATATTTTTGAATTTGAAGTAAAGTTCTTTTAAAAAAAGATTATTGCAGGACTAGGAGGCTGGGTGAGAGGGGTCAAGCTAGGAGAATATAGGACCCAGGTTGTACTAAATAAGGGCACAACTAACTTCAAGGCAGAAACTCAAATTTTATGCTTCACAGACCTAATGTGAGCATATTTTACTTGTTTGTACATCTATCCATCAAATATTTATTGAGTAATTACTATGTTCCAGGAACTCTACTAGGCGCTGCCGCTACAAGTATGAGTAGGATATCTTGTCTACCTACAAAGACTACGCAATATAGTGGAGGAGAAAGACACGCATTGTATATGGTCCCAGGGAAAGAAGACATTGTATATGGGTCCAGGGAAACAACAAGTAGTATATGGCTCCCAATAGTCGAAGGACTAAAGGAGCTCACTGCTGCATCTTGGGAGACGGGCAGCCAATGCTGCCTTTATAAGCATCTCCTAGTCAGAAGAGGCAGCAAAGAACTTTAGAAAGACTGATTTCAGATTCAGATAAAACTAGATTTGAATCCTGGTTCCTCTGCTTATCGTCCTGTAGCCTTGGCCCTCGGGTCCCATGCCTCTAAAGTGGAGAGAGATACACCCACTCCTGTTGCAGATGCTAGATGGAATGATATGTGACACTCCAGGCACCTTGTAAGTATTCTGTAATGGTAAGCAAGTGAATAAACTCTGCGTTCAACATTACTTGGGGACAAGATTTTTTTCAGTTTCTTGTAAAGCTGAAATTACAGGAGGGATTAATGGGCCTTGATCTGAAGATTGGAGAATCACAGAGTCAGGGTGCCAGACAGGCCATTGAAGAACTGTGTGCTGCTGCTTTCAGAGTAGACTGAACAGAAGCCTATTACAGCTGGATGTCAAGTAGATAAAAGGGAGCATTTGCAATCAGTGTGGGTGTTGGGTTGGGGCCTGTGAGAAGTTAGAGTCTCCCAAGATCAGGTCACTGGCAAGTCATGGAATAACTTGTGAGTTCCAAAGACCAGTGTGCATCACAGCCCACAATAATAGATGAAATGAGATAATGGAAGTGCAAGTGCTCCGGGAAGTAGAAAGGGCTGTTCAATGTAAGGTTTTATTATTATTAATAAGCACTGTCTATCTAGAGAGGCAGGGGCTGGGAAACATGGGCAGCATGCAAGTTTAAAGAGCTTGTTTTACACAGAGCCAAGCAAATGGGTGGTCCCTCCCTGAAGAAGCTGACATCCGATTAGTTGTGGCACCCTGTGGCCCAGCTCCAGGAGCCAATCCAGGCCCAGAGAGTGGACAGCTGCCAGCCCTGGCAGAATAGCCTGTGACGCAGTGTAACATCAGTCATTTAGTGGCACAAGCAGAAGGCCTGGGGAAATGAACGATTCCTCTGCATCACTAGCTCCTGCTTAAACCAAAACAGAATGAAGTATCTTGGCATTTTTCTTGCAGCCCTGTGTAGTCAGCTGGGGGGACCATCTTCAAAACCATACTATCGTGGATTACTACATCTTCATGCAAATGTGGTAGCAGTCTCTGCAGCTCTAATTAATGCAAATCCTGTGTGTGTGTGTGTGTGCATACATGCGTGTGTGGGTACAATCAACTGTGCATGAGGTAGCACTGAAACCTAGAGCGTCTTTTTTTTTCATTTGATACAATTATTATTACTAAGTAGACTCACAGAAATTAAGATGAGAAAATCTTATATGACTGTGCTCTGTCACCAGAGAGCTAAAATAAGAAGGCCTCTTTGCAGCTGCACACTAACTTCCTCAGTATTAGCTGAGCCGACTCTCTTCACTATCAATGACACATAGTGAATAAAGCTTATTTTTATCTTTCCAATGGCTCCTCCAATTAACCGTAAATTTGATAAAATTTGGATTTTTACTAAATTTGTATATCAGTAGTGAAATCATGTGTGCATATATGTGTAGGCTCATCCCTGATTTTGTGAGTGCAGAGGTGTGTATATAGGCATGAGAAATGGGCAGGAACAAGTTGGGATTCCGGCAGACACTGGGCTTTGTTACTTGGATATTGAAAGTCACATCCAGGAGAGAAAAGTAAAGAGATCAGAGATAATATTTATAGGAAAGAATCAGATATATGTATGACTGCAAAATGTTTTCAGGGAAAATTGTATAGAAAGCAGAGTGTTTTTTGGAATAAGCTCAGGGTGTCCAGACGTGAATATAATGCAGAACACGTGGGGCAGCTTTCTGGACAACTCCATACCAGACAAGCAAGTCTGGGAGAGCCAGCTTCGGGTAAGGGAGAAGAGGTTTTGCTTTATTTTATTTATTTGTTTGCATATTTCTTTGTCTCAGGAGGACTAAAATGGGGACCCGACATGCACATTTTTTACAAGCTCCTTAGGTGAGGATGATGCACACCATGGGTAGACATGGGTAGAGAATCTTAAACACACACATTATTATTTTTAAAAAGCAATATAATTGCATTAGAAGAAAATTTAGAAAATAGTTATAAAAGACAGATCACTTACAACTCTACTCTCCTATCATAACTGCTCGTAGCATTTGACGATATTCACTTTGAAATTTTTTCCTCTTATTTGCGCAAATTGTTATTTTATAAACAGCGCTGCCACCATGTGATTACTGTCTACTGAATTTTAAATGAAACTTAAGGTAGAGGTTCTTGTGCCTTCTTGAACTTCCTTCCAGTGAAGCTTTTCTCTGCTGCATGTATCTGCCTATCAGGAGCAGCACTGCTGCTCTCGATAACATGGTCAGTCCCATCCTCTTCCACCTGGAATAAGCTCAGGGCTCCTAACTGTCTTTGTATTAATTCAGTTGTTCTAGCGGTGAGGACCATGCCCTTGGCAGAAAGACTTGAACTTAAAATAGCAACATGGAGGGGGATGAGGGGAATGGATCTTAACCTGGATTTATCCATATTTTCCACTGTGCTTTCTATGTTTATATATACTAGGGGCTATCACAGCTCTGCTTGGAAGCCTTCGCCTCCCAGGAGTTCATGAATCTCTCCCTTTCACTTACACTGCAGGGATATTAAACACATTATTCTGTTTTGATTGAACGCCAGTAAAATTAAATTCCATCTTTCCATCTGTGGCACCATGCAGGGACCACTGCCTTATGGAAAAGGGGGAGAGTGACAATGGAGGAGGGACCCCTTCAGGATGATTGTGAACATGCCATTTTCTGCAAAACAAGATGAATTTTTCCCTTTCATGGCACAAATTTCAACATCTGCTCTGTCTTTACCTCCCAGACACCCTGACAGGTGTAGTCGTCTTTAAAACATTGCTAGGATGCAACATATGGACTGTCAGTGAATAAAGGGTAAAATCACACTGGGTGGTGAGGTGCTGTGTTTCTGATCTTTCAGACTTATTATCATTTTTAAATTTGGTTTTAATTTTTCCAGGCTTTCTTGGGTATCCATCCTTCACTGTCCAACCCACCACACTTGGCACAGAATTCTGATTTTTTCACTTTTGCTTTTTCTAGCTCTTTCTTCCCATTTAGCCTCCTCCCTGTCTCCTCCCCCCCCACCCCCCACCCCAGGAGAGGAAAGTTAAATGATGTTAATCTGCCAAATATTTCTGATCATTAGGAAGCCATAAAAATTAACATAACCATCAGAGGAAATTAAGTGCCAAAGAAGACAAGGTGAGAGTGGGATATTGAGGAGGGGGAGAGGGGGCACAGAACGGTGCTTTGTTTCTCCTTTGTGGTTTTGAGAGAAGGGTTACAGCTGGAAGATGACACTGAGGAAGCTCAAAGCAGACCTGTTCCCCCCACATTTAATTATGAGGACAGCCCTAGAATATCAAGTGGTATCATGGGTAAAAGACAAGGGAGGGATTCCTTTCATTCCTTTCTCCTCCTCCTCTCCCTCCTCCTCTGGGGGAGAATTTTGGTTATATTTTAATTCCAGTTCAAAATAGAGACTGGGGGGTGCGGGGAGAAGCCCATGCAGGCTTCCTGCAGGAAATACCATTAATAATTAATATCCAGTAATAATCAAATCCATGGGAGACTCATTACAAATAAAGTCTTGACAGACCCACAGATGAATGTCCTTAGCTTTACTTCTTCATCAGCTTGCAGGACTGGTTCAGCAGGGATTTGAGTGCACATAAGCTGTGACAAAAAAGGATAAATCGCAGGTTTGTTCACGGAAGAGGCTTATTTATCCCTATAGGGTTTTTTTCATTTTAGGTTTATGGCTTGGTGGGGAATTTCCCTTTAATTGGGATTGTAATATAATGATGGAACCTGTCGACATTTATAAGAGAGATGGGAGGGTAATTCTTCCTAACTTGTTTGTTGTTATTATTACAACATTGGCTCCTTTAGGAGACTCTGTGTAAAGGAAATCAGGCTGATCAGAGACAGAAAGAAAGCTAGTGAGAGAAGAGGGAGAATAAGAGAGAATAAGCCTATCTGGAATTAGAGACTCCTTGAAGTCAGAGGATGGTATTTGCTAAGTGCTCATTCTTAGCTATTCAGGTCACTTTGCATATACATTGTCTCGTTTAATCTTCACAATAACTCTATCAAATAAGTGTTAATAGCTTCAATTTCTAGATGAGGAAACAGGAACAGAGAAGTTAGGTTATTTCCCAAGGTCTTACAGTTAATAAATGCCAGGGTGGGATTCTATTCAAGGGACGCTGACTGGAGAGCCAACTCTGACTCGCTTCTCTATTCCCACTTTATGGATGTGAGAAAATGACTCTTTCAACAGTCAGGTGAACAGGATAGGAGGAGGGGCTTTTTTCTCTTAAGTCCTAGGGGCTGGATTTTCTAGTCATTCTATCCTACATTCTGTAGTATGTACAAAAATACCAATGCTTCACTGTCCAAAACCCTCATGGTGAAAACAGATGGAATCATAGCAGGAAACACAATCCCTCTTAGACGGTTCATCCAAAGAGAATTTAATGCAGGGACTTGTTACAAAGGTGTTGGCAAAGCTAAAAGAGCCAATAGTGGATCTAAGGAACCCAGAATCAGCAGGAAGCCATTACCACTAACACCCAATTCTAGGGCAAAAATCCAACCCTCTATTTACTGAAATCATAAAGTACTTCTTACCTCTGTGCAAAACTCCACACAAACCAGACTGTGTAGGTTTTTGAAGAACCTCTTCAGTTTGGAATTTTTTTTTTTAATTAAAGAAAAATATGGAATGAACAAAGAGTAAAAAAAATAATATGAGAAACCCAGCTAACCCAATTTATATATATTTTTTAAATCATGATTTTGTTGTCAAGTCTAAGAATGCCTTGCCTAGCTCTAGACCTCGAAGGCTTTCTCCTGTGTTTGTTTCTAAAATTTTTACAGCTTTGTGTTTTTCTTTTAAGTCTCTAATCTTTTCAGAGTTAATTTTTGTGTAAGGTGTGAGGTTTAGATTAATGTTCTTTTTTTTTTTCTTGCCTCCACCACCGTTTGTTAAAAAGGCTATCCTTCCTCCATTGGATTGTTTTATACTTTGTTAAAAAATCAGTTCAGCATATTTGTGTCAGATATGTGTGGGTTCTTTCCATATCAGGAGTAGAATAATCTTATCTGCATATACTGAAAAATTTCCTGGAATTTTGGTAGGAATTGTGTTAAACGTGTGTATTTGGGGGGAATTGATGTCTTTACTATGTTGAGTCTTCCAGTCCATGAACATGATATATCTCTCTATTTATTTAGATCTTCTTTGATTTCCTCATCAGTGTTCTATAGTTTTCAGCATACCAGTCCTGTGCATGCTTTGTTATATTTACACCCAGGAGTTTCTTTTTTTTTTTTTTTTTTTTTA
>JAQZBX010017541.1:0-16331 GCA_029593785.1 Cabassous unicinctus | reverse complement strand
CAAATAGAAACAGTTTTATTTCTTCCGGTCTGATCTGTATGCCTTTTATTTCCTTTTTTTTTTTTTTTTATCTTATTGCAGTGGCTAGAACTTCCACTACTATGTGGAATAAAAGTGGTGAAAGCGAATACCTTGCTTTATTTCTATTTTTAGGAGGAACATGTTCCGTTTTTGACTGTTAAGTATATTGCTAAGTTTAGGTTTTAGATAGTTAGGTAGATGCTCTTTATCAATTTGAGGAGTTCCCCTTTTACTGCTATTTTTCTGAGAGTTTCTGTCAAAAACAGGTGCTAGATTTTGTCATATGCTTTTTCTGCAGCAATTAATATTATAATGACATTTTTCTTCCTTAGCCCATTGATACAGAGGATTAGATTGATTGATATTCTAATACTGAGCAAGCTTGCATTCCTGTAAAAAGCCCCACTTGATCTTGTGGTATAATTCTTTTTATATATTGTTAAATTCTATTTGCTAACATTTTGTTAAGGATTTTTACATCTATATTGATGAGGGATATTGATCTTTAGTTTTCATTTTTGTACTGTCATCCAGTTTTGGTAACAAGGCAATGCTAGCTTCATAAAATTAATTAGGAAGTGTTCCCTCCTCTTCTATTTTGGGAAGCAACTGAAGATAATTGGTGATAATTCTTCCTTTATTTATTTATTTTTTTAATTTTAAACAAATACTCTTAATTCCCTTCTCCCCTCATTCTCTGGTAACCTCTAATCTACTTTCTGTCTCTGCAAGTGTATTATTTATAGTCCTCTCTTATAATTGATGCCATGCGATATTTGTTCTTACATGCCTTGCTTATTTCACTAAGCATAACATTTTTAAAAGTTCTTCCATGTTGCAGCATTCCTCAGAACTTCATTCTTTTTTTATGGCTGAATAATGCTCCATTGAGTGTCTGTACCACATTTTGTTTATCCATTCATTTGTTGATGGACACTTGGTTTGTTTATCCATTCATTTGTTGATGGACACTTGGTTTGTTTCTACCTTTTGGCTATTGTGAAAAAATGTTGCTATAAACATTGTGCTACAAATATGTTTGAGACCTTCTTTTCACTTTCTGCAGGTAGATATTTAGAGGCTGAACAATATTTTTTAAATCATGTCATAGAATTTGCCGGTGAAACCCTCTGGGCCTGGAAAATTATCTTTTTCAGAAGTTTTTAAGCATCAGTTTAAATGTTCTTGTTAGTTATAGAGTTATTAAAATGCTCTCATTCTCTCTCTCTCTTTTTTTTTTTGAGTAAGTCTGCGTAATTTGTACTTTTCAAGTAATTGGTTCATTTAATCTAAGTTGTCAAATTTATGTAAGTGGAGTTGTTCATGCTATTCTCTTATTGTTATTATTATTTCCATTATTATTTTGTTCTTCTATTTCTATGTTATTGCAGTAGGAGCTTAAATTATTGATTTGAAACATTTCCCTTTCTTCTAATGCAATCATTTAGTGATCTAAATTTTTCTCATCACTGCCTTAGCTATATCCCACACATTTCAATATATTGTATTTTATTTTCATAAATGTATATTTTTTATTTCCCTTGAGACTTCCTCTTTCACCTATGGAGTATTTATAAATGTCTTGTTTCATTTCCAAGTGTTTGAAGGTTTTCATGTCAATTTTCTATTATTGATTGTGGTCACAAAGCATACACTGTATGGTTTCAGTTACTTTAAATTTGTTCAGATCTGCTTTATGGTCAATGATATAGTCTAGCTTAGTTTATATTTCATGGATGCTTGCAAAGAATATAAGCTCTACTGTTGTTGGGTGGAGTGTTCTATAAATGTCAATTAGAGTCTGTTGGCTGATGGTGGTCTTCTATATCCTTGTTGATTCTATCTAGCTGTTCTACCAATTGCTGAGAGAGGAATGTTGACATCTCCTGCAACAGTTGTGGCTTTGTCTGTTTTGCCTTTCAGTTCTTGCAGTTTTTATTTCACATATTTTGAAGCTCTGTTGTTTGGTGCATATGCATTTAAGATTGCTATGTCTTTTATGTAGAGTGACCCTTTTATCATTATGTAGTGCCCCCCCCCCGTAATTCTCTTGGCTCTTAAGCATACTTTATCTGATATTAATATACGCAGTCCAGATGTATTTTGAATAATGTTTGCATGATATATATTTTCCATACTTTTACTTTCAACCTACCTATGTCATTATATTTGAAATGAGTTTCTTGTAAACAGTGTAGAGTTCAGATATGTTTTTTAATCCACTAGCCAATTTATGTTTTTTTATTTGGTATGTTTAGACCATTTATATTTAATGCAATTGATATATCAGTGTGTAAATCTGCCATTTCTTTTGTTTTCTTTTGTATTCTCTCTTTTTCATATTTCTATTCTTTTTTCTTCTGCCTTCCTATGCATTACTTGAACTTCTTTTAAGTTCCATTATTATTTATCTATAGTGTTTTTGAGTAAAATTTTTAATAGCTTTTTAGTGGTTGTTCCAGGTATTATGTTGTATATAAATAAATTACCACAGTCTATGGTCTTGACATTTTATGATTTCTAGTAAAGAGCAGAAACCTTGATTTTCCTTTCTGTCTCTTTATTCATCCTTATTTATAATTGCCTTAAATATTTCCTTTACATACATTTAGAACCACTTCAGACATTTATTTTTTTCTCAAACTATCAAATATTTTTTTAGAAAATTCAAGAAAAGGTAGATGTATTGTACTTAGCCATAATTTTACTCTTTCCCTTGTTTTTTCTTCCTTCCTGATGTTCCAAGTTTCCTCCTGTCATCATTTCCTTTCTGTTTAAAGAACTTCATTTATCCATTTGTTAGAGTAAGTTTGCTGGTACAAATTCTCTTAGTATTCTTTCATCTAAGACTGTCTTGATTTTCCTTTTATTCCTAATATATTTTCACTGGATATAGAATTCTAGATTGTCAATTCTTTTCTTTGAGCATTCCAAAAGTTTTGTGCCAATGCCTCCTGACCTTCATGTTTTCTGACAAGAAAATCACTATCATTCAAATTGTTTTTCCTTTGTGGTTAAGGTGTCATTTCCCTCTCACTGCTCCTCAATATTTTTTTATGTCAATAGTTTTCAGAAATTTGATTATGATGCATCTAGGTGTGGATTTCTCTGAGTTTATCATGGGGTTTGTTTAGCTTCTTGAATCTGTTGTTTATGTCTTTTGCCAAATTTGGGAAGTTTTAGCCATTTTTAGTACTTTTTCAGTCCTGCTCTCTTTCTTATTTCCCTCTGGGAATCCTATGACACAAATGCTAGAGCTTTTATTATAGTTCCACACATCCCTGAGACTTGGTTCAAATTTTTCCAGGCTATTTTCTTTCTATTGTTTGAATTGGATAATTTCTATTGTTCTAATATCAAGTTTCCTTATTCTTTCCTCTTTCCCCTCCATTCTGCTGTAAAGTCTATTCATTGAGTTTGTTTTTGCTTTTGTTTTCATTTTTTATTGTGGATATCTTATTTTCCAGGGTGGTGAGCAAGAGAGTGTCATGGTGTTAATTACTTTTAAGACAATCATTATGGATGCTACAATATGAGGACACAGAAGTAGAAGCAGGAAATGATCATGGTTCAAACATGGGTGGTAGCTGTGGGAATGGTACTAAATGGTAAAGGTAAAACTGACAGGATTTTCTTACAGTTTAGAAGTAGAATACAAGAGGAAAGCAAGAATCAAAGATAACTCCTATATATGGCCTAAACAAATAAATAATAGTGATATAATTTTTTTAATATAGGAAGAAATGGGTTAGGAGTGAGAGCAGGGAATTCAGGGAACTGTGTGGACAGTTCAATTTTAAGATATTTACTAGACATCCAAGTAAAGATCTTGGGAAGGTAGCTAAATGCATATACCTGAAACACAGGGATAAGTTGGTTTTGGAAATTTTAAATATGGGAATCATCATTATGTGTCATATTTCACCAAACCTAAGTCACCATTGATTATAAAATTACCATTATTTTATGTATCATTCAAAAAGAAAAAACACTACCAATTTAAAAATAACATAATTCCTTAATAATTGCCCTGGATCATGCATTAGTTGGTCACACCTCTCAGTAGCTTTGACTATTTTTTCCAAAGCATTTGAAAAAATCTCTTGCCTCCATTTCCATTAATAAACACTGATAGGTAGTCCTTTTGTACATATATCAATATCAAAATATAAAATATCTCCTTCTTGAAGGTATCCATAAAGCACTTGTTTGTTGTTGCTTTGAAAGAAAAAAAATGGGAGTTTTGTTATTCCATATTGCTTCATAAGTATTAAATGCATGTCCCATTGCTCTGTTTCCATGTTTTTCTGCATACAAAATAATACTTTTATTTTAATGTCAAATCATAGTATTAATTTTTAAATACATGTTAAGCAGCAATTAAACTGAGGCACAAATTCTTTACTGAAGTGAAGATAATATTAGCAACAATGGCCAAATTCTCAAGTGCAGGTCATGAAGACTAATTCAAGATACTGCCCAATAACAACTATTTTAAGATGCACCCTGAGTAAAAAGTATAAAAAGGTAAAATACTTTGTGTTTTAGATATGATTAAATGTGGCAATTCTTCCTACTATGGGAAATGGAAATCACATAGTGAGATTGTCAATAAAGTAGTGATGAGGTCTGAGGTCTGAGCCCGGGACACTCTAGTAAAGAAGACTAAGATGGAACAACCAATGAAGTAGGAGGGAAATGAGTGGAGTGTGGTTTCTGGGAAGTCAAGGAAGAGAGCATTTCAAGGAAAGAGTGATCTGTTATGTCAAATGTTGCAGAGATAATGAATAAGAAAAGGGCTGAGAATTGACACTGGAATTGGAAACATGATAACCTGCAGTGACTTTAGCAAGTGTCATTTCTTTGGCATGGTAGAAAGAATATGTTCATAAGACTACCAATAGAGAAAGAAAACCTGATGGTACAGAAAAAAGAAGGAACACTGCTTTTGCTTAGACATGAAGGAACAGGATCCAGTGTCATCCAAGCCTCTGTACTACAACCATATTGTATAATTACTTATATGTCTAAACCTCCTAGGCGAGGAATTGCTTTATGGCTTGGAATCATGCCCCATTTACTTTTTAATACATGGTTGAGACAGAACTGCACAACGTTCATTATTGTCGGCTCTTGTGGCAGTTTGACATTATTTATGAATAAATTCCAAAAAAGATATTTGATTGTTTGTAAACTGGTCTGTTCCTCTGGGCATGAAACCCTTTGATTGTATTAGATTCAGCTGAGATGGCTTTGATTAAATTATGTTAACATTAGGGCTTTGATTCAACCACATCATTAGGGCATGCAGGGTTGAGTCCCCACCCCCTGTATAGGTGGGCTGTATAGGTGGATACTCAATCAAGAAGGCAGAAGAAGAACTACACAGAAGTAGATACACAGAGAAGATACACAGAGGAAGAGAGACAGCTCCATTGACATGGCAGAGGCTTCGGGAAGAGCATGAGCCATTTGCCTGATAATTTACAGCTGACCTTGTGAAGAGAACAGAGCCACTGAGCTGGGAAAGAAACAAGCCCCAGAAGAGAGGCATGCCCTATGCCACGTCTATGCCAGTTGAGACTGGAAGAAGCTGTACCCATGGAGCCTTAAGAGGGAAGAGGAAGGCTGAACCCTCACAGATGTCACCTGCCATCTTGCCTCAACACATGGCAACAGAGTTTGGTGAGGAAGTAACCTTGAGCTGGACTCTTTAGGGCCTTGTAACTATAAGCTGCTACCCCAAATAGATACCTTTTATAAAAGCCAACAGATTTCTGGTCCTTAGCTTCAGCATCCCTTTGGCTGACTAATATAGCTCTGGACATAGACTGCTTACATTTGGAACCTGAATCAAACATTTGCCTGCTGTGTTATTGAGCAAGCTATATATTAAATTGCCAAGTTTCCATTTCCTCATCTGTAAAATAGGGATAAGCATAAAAAGAGCTTAGAATAGTGCCTGACATATTACAAATGCACAATAAACGTTAGTACTGTGACCTAGTACAGAACTCACCACACTGTGTGCATTCAGTGAATGAATGAATATTATTTAAATATATTTCATCATTTAACTATTTCCTAGTCCCACCTTTCTTGGCCCCAGTCCTGAACTCTGTTCTCACCTAAAGACACAGCCTCATGTTGGCCTCCTGAGGCTAATTCAGACCCTAGGGAAGAAGGATTTCAGGAACCTTGGTTGGATGTTAAGCTCTGACCTTGGGCCCCATTTATGCTGAGTGGTCATCTGCCTTTTTTTTTACCTTGTGTATGAGAGTCACTTTTTCTTCGTAATCCTTGCCTCTCTGATTGTTTTTATGCCTGTTTCTCTTTCTCCTTCTCGACCTCATATGATCTGAGCCTTCCTTGCTGTTTCTCTTCAATTGTAAATTCTGTTTAGCTCCATGCATGACTTTGGGATGGGCATTAAGTTCCCAGGGCTTCCCCTATAATTAATGTTCATAATTAGTGTAAATGCACTGCCGAGATTTGCAGTACAATACGCCACATGTGGACCTAATTGGGACCAAAGGACTAGTAGCCCCAATTCTGAAGCCTTTAGGATAAGGGAATTAGCATCATCTGAAGGGTTCTAAGAGGGCTAATAAGGCCCATGAGGATTAGGTAATTAATGGATTTAGTGCTGTCCTGGAAGATGTTGTAAAAGGGCTCCTTACCTTCCCTACTTTTCTGAAGGCAAATTTCTTGATGTGAAATTATTCTTTATTCCTTTTTGGTTTGTGGAGGTTTCTCTCTTGGGGAAAGTGTAGCTTTGGTTTGTATTCCCTTATACCTGTGGCCTGGGAAGATAACTAAAGCTTTCTCAGCAAAGTGCCTTGGAGTGGAGTATTAGAAGCAATTATCTGTATAATCCATATTGAGGAAGAAGGAAATCTTTATTTCTTGGCTTAAATTATTCTGGATGGCTTCATTATTGTGAACTAGTCAGTAAAGCAACCATACAGAGAGTATACGACACATAATAGCTGTTCATTAAATATATCTTGGATGGATGACTCTTATTCAAACTATTAGTTAATATTATTAGCTCCTAACAGCTCCTGTTTGCACTTAAGTTTCAGTGTGTGCTCTCATCTGTTGGCTTGGTTAGTAATGAGCAGAGATTAGAAGGCCAAATGCCACTTTCCAAATGAGCCTTAGTTTACCCAGCTGTGGAAGACAATCTAGCTTTTACTGGATGATATCTTGTATGATTTATCTCTCTCCCCCACTATACATGGAGGACTTTGAAGATAGATTGTGCTTTTCTTGGTCATCTTTGTATCCTCATGCCTCGTTTGTATTTAATATTTATCCCTTTTGGTCAAGGACCTTTTCCAAATGCATCACTAGGCTAACATACTCTCTTTCCTGGCACTAGCAGAGTTACCAAAGCTGTTGCTGTTATGCAACTAGACAGTGGAGAGTGTGGGAAGTGTGGGGACATATTCAATGTACCCAAATCCAGCCAAATGGTAATACGCCAAACAGATCTCCATTTATAGTAACTACCTATCAATGATACTGTCTAGACTTCATTCTGACATGTACATCAGCCTCTGTCTTTAGGATGGCTGTCCAAATTGTGCCTGCCAGCTGTCATTTGGGAAGTAAGCATAGAGGAATTTCCTGCTGAAATGGTGATAGATACTATCCACACAACTGCTGCTGATCTTTGACCTTCTGCATCCTTTGTCAGAGGATTCCCTGTACAGAGCCAAGTGTTCAAAATCTTTTTATGTTCTTTTGAGAGGCATCAACAATTATTTAATTCTCAGCCTATCATTTCCAGAAGCTAAGAAAAAATAGTCCAGAATTAAAGTAAGATTGTAAAGACAACAAAATGATTTGATTGATTATATGTTTTGTTCTTAGCATGATGCTAATTAATGTGTGGGTCATACCAAAATAAGGTTAGGTTATAGTCTACATTGAAAGAATAGACATCTACATTAAGGGAAAAAAGTACACAGAACATGCAAGGCAGCTTTTGCAAATGCCATTCAGTATAACCTTCTTTTGTTCTGTGTCAAGATTACTAACCCTTAGATTCTGTCCCCACTGTTCTGACCTCACCATCACTGAGAAGCCGAGTCCATCAGCAGGTGGGGTCTCTAATGAGTTTTACTGCCATAAATCCTGCATCCAGGGCATGTGATATCTGCTCTGAAAATTACTCTGTGCCAGTGTTCTTCCAACTCCATAGTATCAACCTTTTCTGTATAAACAAACTTCAGCACTCTAGTTTTCTATAAGAATTCCCAACTCCTTGATCGGCGGTGTCGTATCCTGCTTAGTTCTTTGTTTTTTTTTCTCCCAGATGAAGGCTGGAATTTTTCTCCAAACCAACTCACAATGTTACCATACATTTCACTTAAAGTTTTCTTATGTTCTGGCCAATCTTACTGTGGTCTACTAGCCATGAGTCCTATATGGATTCTCTAGAGTGTAGAGTGTGCCAGCAGTTAAAATAAAGCCTGACTTAGGCAGCCCTTCCCGCACTTCCACTCATCTCCACTACTGCTTCAAATCTACCCCACACAGCACCCCAGACTATACTTTTGTAATGCTCTATATTGGAAATGTCTCCTCCTCTTTGTAGGGCTCCCTCCTCTCCCCACCAGTACCTACTACCCTGACCCCAGGCTTTCCTATAGCCAAGGCTGCTCAACTCACAACAAACCCCTAATGACAAGTATTTCTGGGAGCCTAATTCAAATTGTGCTAAGGTGGTGGCCTGATATTTGGTGGTTTGGTCCACTTTACATTTGGCTACAAAAGTCTCAATTCCTTATCCCAGAGACTGTCCAAGGCTAAATGTTTCAGCACTGAGTGTGTCTGTGACATTGAATTGGCAAAGGTCACCAGCAGAGACAAAAATGAATCAACCCTTGCCTTTACGTCACACTTTCCAACTTTCCAGCTCATTATGATAAGACGCCTGTTAAATTGTTTGTCCCCCTCCACAGAGATTAAGCACCATGTGTGTTAGCAACACTAATGAACCACTTTCTCTTGCATCTTTTATCTAGATGGTTTGTCACCGAGGCTGTCCTGTCCTGTAAAGCCCCAGTGACAGTGAGCTGTTGACAGAGAATTAGAAAAAGCTCACATCTTTAAAGCCAGGGATGTGACAGAGAATTTTTTCAGTTTCCCAATCTCCACAGTCTCTATGCTCTTACACAATTCCATTAAATCATAAAGATTAGAGCTTGTCAGGCCCTTAGCATCTTTCCTCTGATTTGCAAAAACGAGTGGGGGATTTGTTATTAATTCTTGTTGTTGCAGAGCCAGCACCATTAACTATAGCTAAGCCATTAACCTGATTGGTATTAATCAGAAGTGTCCCATGAGTCATATTGGTTGGAGAGGCCTGGATATTTTTCAGTAAAGGGGCTTTGTGGAATCAAATGAGAATTGATTGATGATCCTAGAGTACATGTATCCAACTAAAGAAGCAGCCACATTCTGGGAGCCTCACTTTAATGAAAGCACTGTCTTCTGCATGCAAAGAAGGCAAGTTGGTTTAACTGACCCATCACAAAGACAGTCTGCACTTTGAGTTGTATCTCCAGCAGTAAGATTGGACTACACAGACTTATTCAGTCTAACCCAGTTCTGCCTGAGACCAGCGTTGTACATTTTTCAGGTATAGAAACAGGATACTGGATTTGTCCAGATAAGAAAAGGATAGAAACAAACTGGCCCAAAGAAACTAAATACGTGATAACTTTGGTATCCTGTGCACTCCAAGGGTGCATTCTTTGGAGGACTTTGGCCCAGAGATGCTCTTTGGCACCAGCCCTTACCGAGTCTCTCTGGAGGCTCCAATAAGCACATGGAGCCCATGTGTTTGAGGCAGCCATTGAAGAGCATAGCCTTCAGCCAAGGCACAGACACAAAGTCAAGGAGTACATGATCGGATTTAGCCCATGACCTTGGTGTCATCAGCACCATAATCTAATTAACTGAGCTAACCAGACACAGATGCTCTGGACAGCTGAGCTAACTCACTATAGAAAATGACCAAACAAAAAATCATTCCTCAGAGTTTTCAAATTCTATTATTTCCTAGGCAACCTTCTAAAATTTTTTGATGAATGACTACACTCAAATAATACAGTCATGTTTCTACGATGAAAAGAATCCAGACATTTGGGCTACTACCCATATTATTTAATAGCATTAACAATGAATAGCATAGCACAAAAATTATTTTAGATAAGGAATATTTTTCAGCTAGAAAAATATGGAATTATGCTAGCAGAATGTTTTCTGGAACTTAATCCCAATTAATTTGTCATTCCCTACACTGTCCAAATACAGATGGTAAGGATCCAGAGGAGACCAAAGAAAAATGTGATTCTGAGACCTTCTCTGGCCTTACCTTCTACAAGGAACCCTCCCTCTTATGAACACCAAAACATTGAGTTTAGTTGGTTGGTGATATCCTGTTTCAAAAAAGGATCTGAGAAAACATATGGAAATATAACCAATACTACAGTGTTAAAATGTAAATAACTTTGGAAATTCAGTAAAGTAGCAATAGGAAGAAATAACTAATATCAGAGATAAAGTTAGTCTATATGTTGCAAACCAGATCCTGCACAGTTGCTAAATGTTTTAAAAATGTGGGGGATATAGTAATAAATGCCTTATGGCTGTTGCTTTTAGTGTTGATGGTACAGGTCATATAACATCTATTGTTTGTACCACTTAGTGACACTTGACATGCACTACTTGGATCATAGATTATGTTTACTTGTGCCCAGGTCTTGACTTTTTAACTAACTCTGTTTCTCCCTAGGACGAGTGTTAGATCATATTTCTTTACATTCCCTGTAGCACGTAGCACAAAGCATTGAGCAGAGTAGATTTCTCAAAGTGTTTGATTCCAGAAAAAGAAATAAAAGGCATCCAAATAAGAAATGAAGAAGTGAAACTTTGATTGTTCACTGATGACATGATCCTATACCTAAAAAATCCTAAAAAATCCTCAACAAAGCAACTAGACCTAATAAACAAGTTCAACAAATGGTGGGATACAAGATTAATTTTAAAAATTCAGTAGCATTTCTATACATTATGAATGAGCAATCTGAGAAAGAAGTCAGGAAAAATATCCTATTTACAATATGACTAAACATCCTATTTACAAATATTTAGGAATAAACTTAACCAAGGACATAGCAGATTTATATTCAAAAAACTATAAAACATTGCTAAAAGAAACCAAAGAAGACCTAAATAAATGGAAAAGCATCCCGTGTTCATGGATTGGAAGACTAAATATCATTAAGTTGTCAGTTTCACACAATTTTCTCTGCAGATTCAAGGCAAACCCAATAAAACTTCCAACAGCCTTTCTTGCAGATTAAGAAAGTCCAATTATCAAATTTATTTGGAATAGTAAGAGGTCCCGAATAGCCAAAAATATTTTTAAAAAGAACAAAGTTGGAGTACTCTCACTTCCTGAGTTAAAGAATATTACTTAGCTACAGTGGTAAAAATATCATGGTACTGGCCTAAAGATAGACATGGTGACAAATGGAATTGAATTGAG
The DNA here is from genome assembly GCA_029593785.1 of Cabassous unicinctus. Taxonomy (NCBI): domain Eukaryota; kingdom Metazoa; phylum Chordata; class Mammalia; order Cingulata; family Chlamyphoridae; genus Cabassous; species Cabassous unicinctus. Next base: position 4,744 of record JAQZBX010017541.1, on the reverse strand, counting down.
AGTTCATAAATAGATCTTCAAATTTATGGTCAAGTGATTTTTGACAAAGCTGTCAAGTCTACCCAGGTGGTCCAGAACAATGTATTCAATGAATGTTGCTGGGAGAACTGGATATCCATATTCAAAAGAAAGGTAGAGGATCCCATACCTCACATCTTATATAAATATTAACCCCAAATGGATCAAAGACCTAAATATAAAAGCAAGAACCATAAAACTCCTAGAAGAAAATGTAGGGAAACATCTTCAAGATCTTGTGGTAGGCAGTGGTTTCTTAAAGCTTACACCCAAAGCACAAGCAAGGACAGAAAAAAAATAGATAAATGGGACCTCCTCAAACTTAAACAACTTTGTGCTCCAAAAGACCTTGTCAAGAAAGTCAAAAGACAGCCTACTCAGGCTTCTGGGAAGTGTGTGAGTGTCCATCCTGTCATAATGTGTTGTGTCAGGGAGTGGAGACCCACACGGTGAGTGGGAAAGAGATGGACCCCCATCTTTGGGAGGACCGATTCACCCAGAAATAGACAGGTGGCTGTCTCTTAGGAGCAAGGGTGGATCCTAACAGGGGAGGACAATAAGCGTGTCAAGACCTCTTGTTACATGTAACTATGAATCTTGTCCTCCAATGAGTCAAGACAGGGGGGTGTCATGTGCCCCAGGGGGATGGGGAGGAAGGAACAGAAAAGATCAAACAGGAGGTATTTAGTGGTCAGGGGAAATGTTTTTCATTACCTTACAGTGATGAACACAGGACATGGTAAATATCATCAAAAATTATTAAACTGTACTGTCTAAATTGTAAACTATACTGTAAACCATTGACAATGTTTAGTAGCTATGATTCACTATCTGTATAACAGTTATAACAATGCTACCATCCATATACAAAAAGGTTTTAATAAGGGATGAGAGAAGGGGGAGGGGGTTGGGTATATGAGAGTCTCTAGTATTCTGTGTGTGACTTTGCTGTGACCTAAAACTTCTTTGAAAACTAAATGAAAATTTGGGAGACACTGGGGAGTGAGAGGGGGAAGGTGCAGTGATAAAAGGAAAAATGTTTAAAAAAATTTTTTTCTTTTTAAAATTTTTCCCCCATTTTTTGAATATCCCAGTCCTTTGATTTTATTTCATTTTTAGTGTTTTTCTTTTTAAGTTTCCATGTATTTTATCTCTTACATTTAAACTTATCATTATTATTTCATTTTCCTATTGATTGTATTTGGCTATTGTATGGGCTTCATCTTTGGGGAAGTTTTGGATCACAGAAGGGTTACAGGGGGGGCAGGAGAGGATCATTGGTGGGGGGTGTCTGGGATAGGGGTTTCATGGGAGGAAGGTCACCTGAATATACATGAAAGATATATAAAATTGTTCAAATGATCAAGGGGTGGGGCATGGTCACAGTGGGTGGAGAGTCACTCAATGGATGAGAGAATATTGAATTCCCAGCCTGGAGAACTCTGCTGCATTCTCCAGGGGAGCAGCAGCAGTCCCCCAAGTGCAGGGGTAGTGTCTGGCGAAGGAGGATGGTCCACTAATGGGTTCTTATTATTGATGACTGGCCTTGCAATTCTTTGCTCTTGTAGTTGAAACTTAGCCTACTGTTGTGGGGTGCCTAAGGGTTACCACCTGAGAGCCTCCTTGTTGCTCAGATGTGGCCTCTCTCTTTGCCAGACTCAGCATATGAATGCATTGCCTTCCCCCCAGAGTGGGACATGACTCCCGGGGATAAGCCTCCCTGGCAGCGAGGGATTAATACCAAGTGTCAACTGGCAATACGACTGGAAAAAGACCTTGAATAAAAGGGGGAAAGGTAAAGACAAATGAGCTCATATGGTTAAGAGACTTCAAAGAGAGTCGGGAGGTCATCCCAGAGGTAACGCTTACACACACCTCAGTAGGATCTCATAGAACACCAAAGTGGATATCACCCCACACAGAGGGGCTCCTGAGGGCTCTGGAGACACCGGTCCTATTCATAAGGGGGGATAGCTCCAGAGATTGATGCCTTATCAGTGGGCTATACTTTGGAATCTGTGCTCCTGAGAGTGACAGAGTTGGATTCAAATAAGTGCTCCCTGCACATGGTCCATCAGTCCCTTCTATTCAAACCTATATGTGGTGCTGGAGTTTGTAGGTATACTTCCAGAGACCGGAGCCTTTGGCCTGCCCATGTGCCAGCTGTGCCTGGAATCTCGGTGGAACTGCAACTCCTTCTCTACAGCTCAATGGACTCATCCAAGCACCTGGTGAGGAGATGATGATGGGTGGCGGCCATCCCAGGGAATGGAGAGAGTCTACAGCTGCAGGCAGGATAATCCCATCCATCTTATCCATGGGATATAGGCCCCCTCTCACTTGGAGGTAGAGTGGTCATCTCTATCCCAGATTCCTCAGGATTGGGGGAAGAGCCGTGGACTAGAGTGGACTTACTGGTATTCTGTTGTGGACATGTTGTGATTCAAGCAATGGAAGAAATTGCAGCATTGAGGTGGAGCCAGTGGCCACTGGACACTTTTGGGGCAGGGAGAGGGAAGGGCAGTTGTAGTACAGGGGCTTTTTCAGGACTTGGGAGTTGTCCTGGGTGACATTACAACAACAGATGTGGGCCATTTTACATCAGCATATAACATGCAGAACTGTGTGGGAGAGAAGGTGGTCTACAATGTGAACTATGGTCCATGCTTGGTGGCAAAGCCCCAGGATGTGTATATTCATTGCAGATGATGTGCCCCACTAATGACGGATGTTTGTGTGGGAGGTTGTGGGAGGTGTGGGGGGTGGGGGACATCGGAATCCCTGTAATTTTTGCGTAACATTTATGTAATCTAAGCATATTTTAAAATATAAAAAATAATAATAATAAATTAATTAATAAAAAAAAAAGACAGCCTACTCAATGGGAGAAAATATTTGGAAATTACATATCCAATAAGGGTATTATATCTATGTAATATAAAGAGATCACACAACTCAACGATAAAAGGACAAGCAATCCAATTTAAAAATGGGCAAAAGAGTTGAGTAGACATTCTTCCAAAGAGGAAATGCACATGGCCAAAAAGCACAAGAAGCTTATGTGCAACATCATTAGCTATTAGGGAAATGCAGATCAAAATTACACTGAGATATCACTCCATACCTTATAGAATGCCCACTAAAAAAACAGAAAACTACAAGTGCTGGCATAGATATATCTATTAGGTGGCTTAATGTTTCTTTTAGGATATTGCCTCTCTTGATTTGCAAGATCCTAGAGGAGAATGAAGAGAATAGGTGAAAATGGCCCAAATACTATTTGATTCATTCACCCAAAAACATATGGTGCGCTCTGCTGTGCCAAGCAATGTGCTAGGCACGAGGAGACAAAGATGAACAAGAAAAGCATAGTCTGTCTTCAAGGATCTCGATGTATAGTGGGGGAGAGAGACATATAGACAAGCAGTTATAACAAGCTGATAAGCTCTCTGACAGAAGTCTCTACAAAACGCTACTGAAGACCAGAAGATGGAGTTACAAATTGCTGAGGGATACTGGGGACCATGTGAAAAAGAGAAAGTCTCATGAATGATTGGGAGGGTGTCAGATAGAGAAGGCGGGGGGCTCTCACGTGTTCAAGAATGGCAAATGGTGCTGCCTGACTGGACAGAAGGTGTGAGGAGGTTCAGAGGGCATCAGGAAGTATGGCTATAAGAGGTTACACTTGTGCATGTGTTAGGAGAATCTCACTGACTGTCATAGTAAACAGTGCCTCAAGCAGGGGGGCTCCTGAGGGCTCTAGAGACATCTAGACACTTTAGGCAGGGCAGGCAACCCCAGGAAATCAGCACCCAATTGATGGGCCTTACCTTGGAATATATGATAATCCATCTCCCCAGTGTATCAGTTAGACTCATTTATAATTTTCCTATACATGGCTCTTCTGCCCCATTCATTTGAACCGATAATTGGCACTATACCCCTTAAATATGTGTCCCAGAGACTTAAATGTTTGGTCTGTTCATATGCTAGTTGAGCCCTGAATCTCAGCAGAGTTGCAGCCAACACCTACTCTCCAGTTCATTGGACTCACCCAGGACAACTAACAAAAGGAGGGTGATGGACAACGCCATTCCAAAAAAACAGAGAGCATCTACAACTGCAAGCAAGCAAGTTCCATCCATCTGCCCCATGGGATTTAAGCCTTCTCTCAATCGGAAGCAGAGTGGGCATCATTATTCCAAAAATCCTCAAGACTGAGGATTTTTATATATAAGGGAGAAATTAAACTATGGACTAAAGTAGACTTATTACTATAGTAATGGAAGAACTTGTAACATTGCTATAAAGACAGTGGTCATGAGAGGTTCTGAGAGGAGGGAGAGGGAAGAATTGGTGTAACATGGGGGCATTTTGCGGACATTGGAATTGTTCTTTATGATTTGCAATGACAGATACAAGCCATTATACTTTTTGTCAAAACCTATAAAATTGTGCAGTACAAAGTGTAAACCATAATGTAACCTAAAGACCATGGTTAGTAGCAATGCTTTAATATGTGTCCATCAATTGTACCAAATGCACCACACTAATGAAAGATGTTGTTAGGGGAAAGTGTGGGAGGGATTGGGGTCGGGTAGATGGGTCTCCCCTATATATTCAATGTAACATTTATATAATCTAAAGCTCCTTAAAAATAAAGGGAGTGGTTGTAGCTCAAATGGTTGAGTGCCTGCTTCTCACATACGAGGTCCCGGGTTTGATC
>JAQZBX010017540.1:0-35457 GCA_029593785.1 Cabassous unicinctus | reverse complement strand
TTTTTTTTTTTTAACATGCATTCAACTAGATATGATTCATGAAAGATTAATACTCCCTTTTTTATCATTATAGTTAGCTAAAAAATTTCCAGGCAGTCCACACAAAACAGGATTTGCTGTCAGACCCACCCACAGAGTTGTTGAAGACTACCTGCGCAGGGCCTGCTGGGCCAGAAGGTTATAGCGTTTACCTAAAGTGTAGAGAGCATTGAGAAGAGTCCAGGTTGGAGGCACAAGTCCTGCAGCACCAGCCGTGAGACCTCCGTGATGTAACTGCACAGCTCCATCCTTAGACCTTCGGAGAGTGGTCACCATTGAGGGGGCATGTAGCTGTAAGTGGGTGTTCCTGGGGCTTGGTACGTGGACACAGTGACTGGGTGGGGGACGACAGGAGTTGAAGAGTGAGCAGTCAGCAGAGTGCCTGCTGGGTTGCGAGGCTCTCCCTGATGTCACTTCCTTGGAGTTGCTGTGCTCCGCTGGGCTTGCCACCCCGCCTCTGTGTCTGAGTTGGTTTTTATAAAAGGGATTTATTTGGGGTAAAAGCTTACAGTTACAAGGCCCTGAAAAGTCCACCGAAGTCAGCTACTGTTGATTCTGTTGTCGGGCACATGGGAAAGCAAGATGGCCACCGATGTCTGCCTAGGTCTCAGCCTTCCCCTCTGGGTTCACTGTCTCCTCTTGGGCTGCTCCGTGGGCCCAGCCTCTTGGGGCTTTGTGCTTAAGCAATCCTCTAGTCCTCTTGCACATGGAAGGATCAAATATGGCTGTTTCCTTTTCCTCTGTCTCTCCATTTTTATCAGACCCAGTAAGAGGGTGAAGACTCAACTTGAGTCATGCCTCATGGACATAATCCAGTCAAAATGTTCTCACACCCACAGGAATGGCTTAGTTCTCTTTTGGGAGTCATAAAAGAATTTCAATCTGCCACAAGGATCTTGAGATGAAATCATCCTGAATTTAGGTTAGGCCCTAAATTCAATGACTGGTGTCCTTATACAAAAAGGAAAGGACACAGAGAGGAAGGCCATATGAAAATGGAGGCACAGATTGGAATGATACAACTACAAGCCAAAGATTGCCGAGGATTGTTTGGAGACACCAGAAGCTAGAAAGAGGCAAGGAAAGATTATTCTCTAAAGCCTTCATAGGGTCATGTTGGTTTCAGACTTCCGGTCTCCAGAACTGTGAAACAATAAATTTCTGTTGTTTTAAGCCACCAAATTTGTGGTAATTTGTTACTGCAGCCGTGGGAAACTAGTACACCTAGGATTCAACCTTTCTATTCACTTACTGCCCCACTGGAAGTTCTCTTTTCTTTCTTTTGTGTTTAAAACAGAATATCTCTAAACATTTCCTTTCAGGGTCTGATTAAGGAGATGGAAACACATTTAACTACCACAAGCTATTAACACCCATTGGGAATTAGTTTATTGGGTGATGTTCAATCATGCTGCTCTCATATTGAGAGAACATCCATTCTGGAGATAAGGAGAAATACAGCCACTTACTTTGCATCCACTGTAAGCCAGGATTAGTGGTAAATATTTTAAGTATATTATCACCTCTAAACGTCACAGTAGTTTTAGATGAGAAAGTTTGGCAAGTATGGAATTTTCCTACGCTCACAGGGTGCCAGGATTCATACCTATGTTGCCTGACTCCAAAGCCCATGCTCGTCCCACTGTACCATGCCTCTAGGAGGTGTTCCAAAGGAAAGTGCAATGTTTCCAGGTTAAGTCCATGGCTGAAAGGGGTGTAAAATGAGCTGCTTGAGGACTTGGGGGCTGAGAACTGGAGAGTGGTAGAAAAGAACTGGGATGGGGGTAGGGAATAAATATTGGACAGAGGCATAAGGATGGCAGGAAGATGAGAAAGCCATGAGGATTTGTGTGTGTGTGTGTGTGTGTGTGTGTGTGTGTGTGTGTGTGTGTGTGCCTGTACCTGCACCATAATTTTGCCTAGGAGAAGTCCTGACTATACGAATATTTTTAACAGCAACTTTAACCTTCATGCCATATTTGTTCATATGATGAGTGTTCTTATTTATGATTACAAGGTTTATTTTTAAGGAGATACTCATATAAAACTTGGGACATTGATATCTTTAGATAATTAACCCGACATGCAAAATAGTCTTTGATGTTTCACAAATTTCAGAATCTCCCCTTTCATTGCACTAGCAATCTCCACTCTTAATTTCCAAGAAAGTTTACCAACCTTGTCGAGCACTCACCCTGAGGAAAGTGTTACCGACCTTGACCTCCCAGGCTTGCCTTCCACGTGGCTCTCCTTTCTTTAGATAGGTTTTTGTGGTCCCGGCTTTTCCATTTCCCTAACTTCTATTAAAACTTACCAGTCTGATGTTCCATTTCCTTAGGGCCCTAAAGAAATCCATACTAATATTTTGTTTGTGTTAATGATTGAATATTTTACACTGTGTTGATAACATAGCTATACTTGTCCAGAGGCCTTCTGGATAAAATGTCATTAAGTTTAGTGAAAACAACTTATGAACTATTGGTGTCATAGCATTGTAAAGCTGAAAGCACACTTAGAAGAGTTTCTGGTACAATTTCATGATTTTTCAAAGGGGAATATGAGCCAAGTGAAATTCCTAGAATTTAGTTCTTTCAAGATAGTGAGATGGCAATTACTACTTCAGAAATGGGGAAAAAGAGGTGTGGGCAGAGATGATTTGATTGAAGTTACATGGAAGATCAAAAGCACAACAGGAATGGGTTTCTTTTCACCTACATTTCTTCTGAGTTTGAAAGTAGTATTTGTAATATACCTAAGATCCTGACTTGAAGATGATAAACGTCCAGCTGCAGGCCATCTTAAGTTTTCTTGTAAAACTTTTCTTTATGTTTTGGAATTGAATGAGTGCCCAAATCCCAGAGGTAGCAGCTATTTTGCTGGAGGTTGAGGAGAATTAGGGAGAACTTGCCCTTAGGTTTTAGTTGCTTTTATTTAGAATAGTTGCTCTTCCCTCTTTTTGGTAGTATACTGGTAATGATGTGATTTGATTTATATGAATAGAAAATTATGAACCAACTACAGTTAGTGTCAAATTAGTCATTTTTATAAACAATGGAAGCTTCTCAATCAAGAGCTTGACAGGCCATCTGGATTTTATAGTTTGCTTAAACAAAAATAAAATACTACTGTAAACCAATCATTTCCAAATTATCTGTAGTAACAAAATATGCTACTCATAATACTTGCCATTTGCTAGCAGGATAAGATGATTAAATATATTTGGTGTCCTTGCTTTTTCTAACTGAATGAGAAATAAAAGGACTGGGGACCAATCCATAAGTAGCATATTAAAGAATTTGTGTGAGTAGTCAGCTGATGGGGTTTTGATTGGGAATTCACCATTTATTCTTAAGCAAAATACAGATTCTTACTATTTTGAAAAGCAAATCAGTAAGATCAAATTGCTTCAGTTGACTGAGTTTTTTTGTTCTAGTCCAGTCCCAAGTGATACTTTTGACAAATTGCTATAGGATGAAATTCTTTTGGCTTAATGTGGTGTTCAATACTTACTTTCTTACAACATTCCAAAATCCATACATTACACTGTATGACAAAATAGGATAGCTCTGTCATGTGAATTTTTTATATTTGTGGGTCTCAAAGTTAAAATCGACTGCATTATTATGTTTATTTTCTTTATAAAACAATAACAGCTAATATGGAACATTTACTGATTGCCAGGTACTGTGCCAAAAGCTTTATATGTATTATCAATTTAATTTCACACAAATCAGTTCAGTAGATACTATTATCACTTATATTTTAAAGATGAGGGAGCTGATATGTGGAGGGTTTAGGAAACTTGGCGACTGTCACAGAAGGAGCTGAATTGCAAGTCTAGGTATGCTGACTTCAGAGCATGCACTCTGATGCGGTACGTCACACGACTTGATGATTAAGAAAAAATGATGAAGAAACTAGGTTTCTTAATATGTTAAAGACAGGTGGAGAGGAAATCTTAAGTAGCAGCTAATTCTCACTCTTATTACCATCCTAGCTTAAAATAGCACCCTTTGCTCTCTTACTAATATTCTTACTTGATGGAGAGTGGATAAACTTGTAGCTGGTTAGAGTAAAATGAAATATTTTCTTTCATCATTCACATCCAATAATTGACAAGTTCTGCTGATTGTTTTTTTTTTTTAATTAATTTTATTTATACATACTGTATCCACCAAACATATACTCCCCATTCCACTTGTCCCATGGTAATCTCTAATCTACTTTGTCTGCTTGGATTTGCTATTTCCAGACATCTCCTATAAGTGATATCATATAATATTTGTCCTTATGTGCCTTGCTTATTTCACTTTGCATGTTTCAAGGTTCTTCCACATTGCAGCAAATCTTAGAATTTCATACCTTCTTATGGCCAAATAATATTCCATTGTGTATGTACAATATTTTGTTTATCCATTCATTTGTTAATGGACACTGGGTTGTTTCTACCTTTTGGCTATTGTGTCTGTTGAGTCTTCTAAACTTTTCTGAAATTCTTATCTTTCTTTCATCTTCACTCTCTACTGACTTGGTTAAAAAATTACTCTTTAAAGGTCCCATCTAGTATCCTCTTACTACTATCTCTGCCTGCCTACTCTCACTATCCATTGTACAATATTCTTTCAGTATTAAGAGTTAAATTACACACAGTTTGTCACCAAGGAGCTTATGGACTTGTATGAGAGATAGACATGTAAATAAGCAATTACAAAACAATGTGATAAACCCTTGATCTATTAGATTCTATGGGAACATAAAAGAGTTAGGATTTCAGCGGAGAGTTAAGGCAAAAGGTGACGTTTAATGGAAGGCTACTTAATAATATTGGAAATAATAAAATAAAACATTGTAATTATATTAATAAGTTCACTGTTCCTAATAGTTATTGATCCAGTGCATTGTCAGTCACTGTTTTAGGTCCTTTACATATACTGTATCATTTAATCCATACAATAATACTCTGAACCGGGCACTATTATTAACCACTTTACATATGAGGAAACCAAAGCTTAGAGGGTTTCAGTAGCCTCCTCCAGATTACATAGCTAATAAGAGAGGAGCTAGGATTTTTAACCAAGGCAGTCTGAATTCATCACTAATTTTATAGGAGGAAAGAACTCTTGAGTTTGATACACATTGCATTTGAAGAGTTAGAGTTGTTCCAAATACAGTAGATATGCAGATCTCAGGTTTAGGTGATGTAGAATGGGGAGTCATAAGCCTATATAAGTTATTGAAACTAAGAACATTGATGAAAATGCAGCAGGGGAGTGTAAATTATAAGAGAGGATCTAAGGAGAGAACTTTGGGGGTTCTCACCATGGAAGGGGAAAGGAAAGGTTGAAGAATTACCAAAAGTATGCCAGTGGACTACGAGAAAAGATTGTAATTTGAAAGTAGACAAAGCTTGGCTAGTTTGGGACATAAGATTTTAAAAAGTAGGTTGATTGGTCTAAAGGCCTTGCCTTAGCTCTCTCTTTGTCCAAAGAAACTTACTTCTCTATTTAAGTCTACATCACAGTCACTGAAATGGAGTCCTTTGTGACTCAGCAGAAGTTGGCAAACTTTTTATGTAAATGGTTAGACAGTAAGCATTTTGGGCTTTGTGGGCCATATGGTCTCTGAGGCAAGTATTCAACTCTGCCATTTATTGTAGTGCAAAGGAAGCCATAGACAATATGTAAGCAAGTGGGCATAGTTGTTTTCCAATAAAACTTTACTTACAAAGGCAGCTGATATCAGCTCTGCCCCAATTAAGATAGCAGAGTGAGATGACTTAGGTCTCTGTCACCCCACAGAAACTTTGAACAATTGACAAGAACTGGCAGAAACATCTTTCTCAGGGCTCCAGAAAATAGTTAAAGGACTGCAGTAACAACACCCATGCTGAATAAAGAAAAAAACTCCTTAAAAGCAGTAGAATCTCCTTGCGCCCTGTCTGGCCCCTCTCCTGTCCCCTCACAGGCTCAGCACAGAATCAGTCCATGCTCCCAGTGTGGATCTCTGGTCCTGGTACCAAAGGAAGCAGAGTTGTCCTCTTGTACCTGATAAGAGCATTTATGTCAGGCCTAATCTGTCTGGCAGTGCCTGAGGGACTCACTCTCCGAGAACTTGCCCTATATGTAGGTGATGCACAGAGCTCTCTTATAGAATGCTATGGGAAAGCAGTCAAGTTGGGCTGCCTGGGAAAAAGGTTGCTGGGTATAGGACATACAGTGTAGTGCCTGGGACTATGAGGAGGTTGTTTCCTAGGGAAGAGGGAACATTTGTAACCACTTAAATAAGGGAATTCTTGGGGCCACATATATTGCCCCAGACAAGACGCATGCTCAGAAAGGATCAGGGAGACCCCTATGCTTTGGCCTGGAGCTATTCTTATACAATGGATTGTATAGATAACTCCAAAAGAGACCACTGTACACATCAATCTGTAAAGACTGGGAAAGGTATTTTCTATTTTTCTCCTTTTTCTTCTTTTTTGTTAGTTCCTGGCATTCAAGGAAAGCTCTGTCATACCACCAGATGGATATAACCTTAAGGAACAGATGCCTCAGAATCTAAATTTCATTGATAATATATTGAAATATGAAAATATCCAGGTTTCAACAAAATGTTACAAAACATACAAAGAAACAGGAAGCAATGGCTCAGGTAAAAGAGAAGACTAAAACATTAGAAACCACAATGAGGAGGACCAGACCTGGGACATACCAGACAAAGACTTAAAAAAATGGTCCTAAATATGCTCAAAAAGCTAAAGGAAAATATGGACAAAGAACTAAAAGAAATTGGGTAAAATGATAGATGAACTGAAAAAGAATATCAATAGAGAGATGGAAATTATGAAAAGGAATCAAACAGCTGAGGACAACAGTACAGAAATAAAAATTTCCCTAGAAGGGTCCAACTGCAGATTACAGCTTATTTGAAGATAAGACTTACAGACTACAGTGAACTTGAAGATAAAACAAGTGAAGATTGAAGATAAGACAATTGAAATCATTCAGTGTAAAAAGCAAAAAGAAGAAGGAATGAAGAAATGTGAAAAGAGCCTGAAGAACGTGTGAAACACCATCAGGCTTACCAATATACTCATTGTGGAAGTCCTAGAGGAAAAAGGGGTAGAGGCAGAAAAGAAAATTCAAGGAAATAATGGCTGAAAACTTCACAAATTTAAGAAAAGACATTCATATACACATCCAAGACACACAACAAACTTCAAACAGCATAAACCCAAAGAGATCCACAGCATGCCAGGTTATAAGCAAACTGTAGAATATCAGAGATTAAAAGAGAATTTTGAAAGTTTCAAGAGAGACACAATGTGTCACATACAAGGGAGCCTCAATAAGATTAAGCACTATTTTCTCTTTGGAAACCATGGGAAGCAAGTAGGCAGTGGGATGACATATTTAAAGTGCTGAAAGCAAAAAATTGTAAGTCAAGAAATCTATATCCAGCAAAACTTTCTTTTGAAAATGAGGAAGACATTAAGACATTCCCAGATAAACAAAAGTTGAGAGGCTTCATCACCACTAGACCAGCCCTACATGAGATGATAAAGAGAGTTCTGCAGGTTGAAAGGAAAGGACAATGAACAATAGATTGAAGCCACATGAAGAAATACAGATCTCTGGTGAGGGTAATGACACAGGTAAATATAAATGCCAGCACTATTGTAGTTTTGATTTGTAACTCTACTTTTTACTTCCTACAGGATCTAAAAGGCAAATGCATGAAATATAATGATAAATCAGTGGTTTTGGACTCATAATGTATAAACAAACATGTAATTTGTGATGAGAACTACATAAAGGTGGGGGGATGGGGGTATAAGAACATAGTTTGTGTATACTATTGAAGTTAAGTTGGTATCAAAGCAAACAAAATATAGATTTAGGATGTAAAATTTATGCTCATGGTAACTATGAATAAAATATCAGAGAATATGTAGTTCCTAGAGACAGAAAGTAGAGTACAGGTTACCAGGGGTGGAGGGAAGGGGGAATGGGGAGTTAATATATAATAAATATAGGCTTTCTCTTTGAGGAGATGGGAAATTTTAGTAATGGAAGGTGCTGAGGGTACCACAGTGTTGTGAATAGGATTAATCCCATTGAATGGTATGCTTGGGAGTGATTGAGGTGGGAAAATTTTATGTTGTGTATATGTTCCCATTATTAAAAAAAAAAAAAGCAACTAAAGTCAATGGCAATTAAATGCAATACATGATCCTGGAAGGGATCTAGCAAGGGAGGAGAAAAGTCTCAAAGGGACATTATTGGGATATATGAAAAAATTGTAATATAGATTATAAGCCTTTTATTAATGTTATAATTTCTTGAATTTAATAACTGTACTTTAGGTGGTTACTTAAAAGAATATCCTTGTTCTTAGAAAATATATATCAAAGTATTAAGTGTTCAAGGAACATGATGTATACAAACTACACTCAAGTGTTCAGAAAATGGATTGACAGGTATAGAATCACATAGACATTGTGGCAAAATGGTGAAATTGGCGGATTGTAAATTTGAATTTATTTCAACATAAAAAAAAAAAACAACTAAAGAAAACCAAACAGGTGATGGGTTGAATTTGTCCCACTGACATAGTTTGTTAATCTTGATCTAGGGTTACCCCTCTTGATTTGATGACCTTTTAGAAACTCTCAGCTCTGGTCCTTTTCTCATTAAACTCTTAGCTTCAGACATTTGGATGCTCTTGTGAATCTTCCTTATTCTCCTCCTTCTGGTACATCCTCTGGTAAAGTTCTGTGGGCAAGGAGAATTTAAAATAATAACTCTATTATTTAGAGTTACTATTTTATTGGAAAAGCAGGTCCATAGGGAGGCTAAGATGGAAGCTGGCAGTTAACTGAACAACGCCAATGTGAAATCCATCATGTTTTGGTGTTGGTGTCTCTGATGTGTTGCTGCTCTACTGCCTTAAATGCCTCCTCTCAAAAAAAATTTAAGATGATTTCTCCAAGTGAGCTCAATCTGCATTTTAGATTGTGGTGGAATTGTTCTTAATAATATGACAAATTAGGTTTTATTTATAAAGTAAGGAGTGATTTTTATTCCTGTGCAGCAAAACCTTTTCAGTGTGTTTTGCTTCTTGGGGAATTTGGTCATTTTGTGAAATATGGAAGGGTGCCTAGCATGCCTTAGGTGAAATCCCCACAAAGAACAAACATGGTGATTGCAAGATTATCCTGGGAGTTGGGGAAATTCAGCTTATCACAGAACCTTTTAAGTAGAGAAAACATCCATTGCATCTTGGTAGAACTGAATATTGGAAAATAAGTACTAAGACAGTTAGCTTCCTGGTAAGGCAAGATTTAGAAAATATTGAAAATCTGCTAAAGCATCATTTTCCTCTAGAGTCCTTATCTTTAGCGTTTTCACTGTTGATTATGAAATACATTTGAATCTTTTTTTAATTGAAAAATCCTTATTTATATATATTTATCTTTATACCAAGAAGACTGATAGAGTAAGCTTTACTTTCCAATCTTCCTAATCTTAATTGAGTTGTTTATATAACATTTGAAGTCTATTATCAATTAAGCATCCACTCTGTGATTGTGTGAGTTAGGGAGTGAAACACAGTGATTTTTATATCAACTCCATTTGTGATAAGATATTAATGTATGAACAGCAGAGCCAAGGAAAACATTGAAATTCTTTTGTAGTTTGACATTACTTTCCATGGCAGGTGGGGCAGTCATGTGTTGCTCAGATCCCTCTTCAAGGACAGTCCTGATGCCCAGCTAAGCCTCTGAGTCTGCTTTACCTGAGGTCATGCCCTTCCCAAACACCCATAATTTGTGATTGCATGAGATAGGTGTGTGTAATGGCCAGGCCACTTTAATCTGATGCATATCACTCTGGTAGGCAACACTTGGTACACACTTCCCTGGTGGTTCTGTTGCACCTGCTTTGCAATTTGATTTCTCCTTCTGCCCAATCTTCCTTTGACAGGTGTTTATCCCTCATAAACATCTTGCATCCAAATCTCCATGTAGCATCTGTCTCTAGAGAACCTGGCCTGCAGTAGCAGGTAACTGATCAGCAATCTTCTGGCCCCTTGGAAGGGATGGAGCTATCAGGAGGACTTGCACTTGGCAGTGTTTGGCCCCATAGTGATAATGGATTATCCCAAGTCATTCTCAGGCTCTCTCAATGGGTACTCTTGGAGGAATGGTTTGAGGACTAAAACAAAGAAGGGCTGATCTAAAATCACTTTCTGTTGAGTAGACAATAGAAACTATGCGAAACCTGAATCGTTTACTCTCTTTGCTAAAAACAAACAAACAAACAAACAAAGCGCCAAAAAAAACCCAAATATTTGTTTGGGGTCCTTCTGGCATATGAGATCTTACTGGAAAATCTGTTTCTTCCCTTTTTCCTGCTGGCTCCTTTATACACACCCTTTTTTTCCCTTTCTCCAGTTCTTCCTGAATGGTCAGTCTGCCAGCTGCCACAGTCTCTGTGGGTCCAGCTGTCAGGCCCACAGAGGCTTCCATGGCACAGGCTGGGCACAGGGTACAGGAAAGAAGAGGAAGCTGGAATTGGGCTAGGCTCCAGGAGGGCGCACTTTGTGTGGGCTGATCACTGAGGGGGAGGATAATTGTCCATATTACAGACTCTAGGAATTTGGTGGCTTTGGTTCAATCTGGGCTCCTGTCGATATTTGGAAGGAGGCTGATATTTACTTAGGACCTACATGCCTCAGGCCTTTACATTTGTCATCTCATTTAAGTTTTCAAACAAACATACAAGGTAGGTGCTTTAGAGTTGAAGAAATTGAAGTTCAGAAAGATTTAAGTGACCTGTCCAAGGCCATTTAATATCTTCGATAGGGCAGAGATGGTGGTGAGGAGTGAGTGCTGTGGTAGTTACCTCTAGTTATCTAATAAATATCCATTCTCCCTTCTTCATTAATAAGAGAACTCTAAGTTTTAGATGGATTTCTAATAATTATCTATTTCTCTTTCCAGGGGACATGTGACCAAGTTCTCACTAATGAGATGTAAGTGAAAGTGTCGTGTGGGGTTTCTTGGAAAGCTCTTTAAAAAGGAGGTGGTGAGCTTTTCTTCCTTGTTTACTGCTTCCTGCTTCCTGGATTTTAGATGTAATGGTGGCGCTCTAGCAGCCACTTGGAACTACAAGATGACTTCGAAAATGAAAACTGTGCATGAGGATGGAGAAAGAAAGATGGAAGCTTGAGTATTAGATGATGCTGTGGCCGATCATTCCAGCTCTGGATTTCTTATTCCAGATTTATGTGGAAAAGACATAAACTCCTTTCTCTCTCAGAATTTAAGCCATTCCCATGTTGGATTTTTCTGTTTTATGCCACTGATCCTAATTTTACCTGATGTAAACGCTAATCTCTTTTGGCAGGAAAAGTCATCACTACTTGGAGTAGGTGCTTAAAATGGATCTCCCATTGCACATAAGCCAAAGGGGTACTGATGCAAAATACCAGAAATCTGTTGGCTTTTGTAAAGGGTATTTATTTGGGGTAGAAGCTTACAGTTACCAGGCCATAAAGCATAAGTTACTTCCCTCACCAAAGTCTGTGGCCACATCTGCAAAGGTTCATCCTCCCTCTTCCTCCTAAGGCTCTGTGGTCCCAGCTTCTTCCAATATTAGCTGTAGGCTGGGATAAGTCTTGTCTCTCTCCTGGGGCTCATTTCTCTTTGGGCTCAGCTGCTCTGCTCTCTCTACAAGGCCAGCTGTAAACTATCAGGTGAATGGCTCATCTCTCTTCCCGGGGCCTCTGCCGCGTCTAATGGAGCCTTCTCTCTTTCCTCACATATCTGTTTCTCTGTGTGTTTACTTCTTGAGGCTCCAATATCAAAACTCCAACTAAATACTCTGCCATTTGGTTTTCCCTGTGAGTCCCCGCCCACCAAAGGGGCAGGGACTCAACGTCCTATTGATGTGGCCCAGTCAGGCCTTAATCATAATTTAATCAAGTAAAAGTGAAACCTTTGACTCTAATACAATATAATATACCAGAGAAACAGACCAGTTTACAAACATAATTCAGTATCTATTTTTGAAATTCATAAACAATGACAAACTGCTACAGAATGTAAATATGAATGTGAAATAGTTATTTTTTAATAAGGCCATTCAACTTCACCACCCCCCGCCCCCTTCCTTCTAGCAGCAGTACCTAGGAAGTAGCTCAGGGACTTTCTGTTTAACTACTTCATTCTCAACATTGTGTGACATACACATGTACACTTTTAACTGACATCCCTTTGATTGACAGGTATTCAGAGTCACTGTCAGGGATGTAAATCTTTAATTTCTAGTTCCCTGCATCCTCTGTTCCCTGAATCCTCATAAAAAACGGCAACTTTCACCCAGTTACATTTTAAAAGGAAACTCACCCTTCTTTTGCTCATCTTTTAGGGAAAATTAGAGGCTTATTCTCTGACTGAGAGGAAGATTTTAACTCAACTGAGGTGAATTACTCAAATTCAACCCCATGACATTTTTGTTCTGAGGACACTTCACAACCAAAATGAACACTGCAGTAGAGCAAATAAAGACTGGAGCCAGAGTACATTGGAATGAAAGTTTGCATCTGACTCTTTGATTAAAATAAGCAATGTGACCTAGGTGGGAAATGCTGTATTTTCACAATTGACAGACTGAGCAGACTGCAGCAATCAGCAAAGGGCAACTTATTTGGAGCAAAAACATCCATCAGACTGTGATGAGAAAAGTAGGGCTGAAATCAGTGGCAGGTTCTTCAAAGAGCTGTTGATGAAAAATGGATTTTACTTGTATCAAGTGGAGAAGGAACTGCCTCTCATGGCTTTTAAAAAAAACTCTATTTGCACATTTGTACCACAACTCTAAGAAACATTTTTACATAATTTTTTTATTAGAGAAGTTGTAGTTTACAGAAAAATCATGTAGTAAATACAGTTTCCATATCTCCCCCATTATTAACACTTTGCATTAGTGTGATATCTTAGTTAGAATTGATGAAAAATATGATTATAATTGTACTACTAACTATAGTCTATGGTATACAGTGGGATCACTGTTTGTGTTGTACACAAACTACTTTAAAAAATTTCTTCTTGTAACATATACAGAACCTAAAATTTCCCTTTTCAACTACATTCAAATATATAACTCAGTGGTGTTAATTACATCCACAATATTGTGCTAATATCACCACCATCCATCACCAAAATTTTTCCATCACCCCAAACAGAGACTCTCTACCAATTAAGCATTAACTCCCCATTCCCAATCCCCCCACCCTAGCCCTTGCTAACCTGTATTCTAGTTTCTGACTCTCTGAATTTTCTTATTCTCATTATTTCATATCAGTGAGACCATTCAATATTTGTTTTTTAGTGTCTGACTTATTTCACTCAATGTGATGTATTCAAAATTCATTCATGTTGTTGCATGTATCAGAACTTCATTCCTTTTTATGGCTGACTATTACTCCATTGGGTATATAGGCCACATTTTGTCTATCCATTCATTGATTGATAGACACTTGGGTTGCTTCAATCTTTTGGCAATTGTGAAAAATCTGCTATAAATATCGGTGCACTAATATCTGTTTGAGTCCCTGTTTTCAATTATTTGGGGTATATACCTAGAAGTGGGATTGCCAGGTTACATGGTAATTCTATATTTAACTGTCTGAGGAACTGCCAAACTGTTTTCTACAATGGCTGAACCATTTTACATTCCCACCAACGTTAAATAAGTGTTCTTATTTCTCCACATCCTCTCCAACACTTGATACTTTTTTTTTTTTTTTTTTAAATTATAGTCATTCTAGTGCTTGTGAAATTATATCTCTTTATGATTTTGAATTGCATTTCTCTACTGGCTAATGGTGTGGAGTTTATTTTCATATGGTTTTTGGCCATTTGTATATCTCCTTTGGAGAAATGTCTATACAAGCCTTTTGCTCATTTTGTAAATTGAGTTGTCTTTTTGTTGTTGAGTTATAGGATTTCCTTATATTTTCTGGATATTAAACTCTTATCAGAGATGTAGTTTCAAATATTTTGTCCCATTGAGTCATTTTACTTTCATGACGAAGTTCTTTGAGGCACAAACATTTTTAATTTTGTTGAGGTACCATTTATCTATTTTTCCTTTTGTTGCTTGTGCTTTGGGATGTTATCCTTTGTCCCAGGCCACTTTGACTTAATTGTTTCTTATACTGCTTTAGCTATCTGCAAGCTGCTTGTGCCTGCGGGGCATGTTCTGGGAGGCTGAGCCCAAGTTGAATTTCCTGGTTCAGTCTTTCAGGTTACCTGATAGATTGACTTGGCCATATAGGAAGGCTAGTATGTGCATAGGGGTTTCTCTGCTCCCTCCAGAATAGTGTCAGTGACCCACAGTGAGAACTCAAGCTGGCTCCACATAGTGACATGCAGGGTTAGAGCAGGGTCCAGCAAAGGTGGCATGAGTTTCTCCTACTATTTTTAAAGCTGTGTTTTCTTGATTAGGTGGTCACACAGTTACTGCAACCCTTTATATGTTTTCTAGAGTTTTGAGGAAGATGTCTCTCCCAGTTTTTGTTAGTTTTTAAAAAGATTCCATGGGGGAATGGCACACTGAAACATCTTACACTGCCTCTTAGTTGACTGGAAGCCCACTAGAAACATTTTTTTTAACATGAAAGAAAGTGATATGATAGTTCTACAATGAGTTGGACTTTTCTGTTCTCATAAAATAATAGTACACCTAATGTGTGGAAGGACTATTCTAGAGTTTAGGAGAGCAAGATAAGAAGCAATTTTAAAGAGAGATCTAACATTTTACCCCAAATGTCTTAATTATATCAATTTCATTGGTATTATGATGAAAGAATTGTTCACTGATGTGACTGAAAGAATGGAGATTTTTAAAATAAGATTTCCAGTTTTATCTATAGTAGCTCTGTTCTATAATGACTAAAAATTAGGATTCTTTAGCTCTGTGAATCCTTCCCCTGAATGATATATTGTGAAATTTCTGTAGGTTCAGTCAAATGGTGATCTGAAGTGAAAAAAAAAAGTGTTCAAGCAAGACTCTTCAGATTTCTTAATTAGACAGCATCTGTTATGGTTGTGAGATTTTTGGTTTCCATATGTGCAAGAATATTTGAAAGTTTGGTCTAAAGTGATAGAAAATGATGCTAAAAATAGAAAATGAACTCTATTTTTGTTTTTGTTTTTTCAGTTTTAAAAAAATCTCTATTTTTAGTCATTAAATTGCGCTCTCCATAAGACCCAATTACTATGTGAGGAGATATTTAGAACTTGAGTCTTTTCTTGAGCCTTATAAATTGTTCTGTTTTGGTTTGTATTGCCTCTTGCAGGATAGCTGTGGGAGGAAAGTTGAGATAATATATTGGTTTAGGTTTATGTCACCCAAAGTCCCTGTTCAATAGTATAGGCTTTCTCTCTTCTCCGATTTGGTAGTTATTGGCTTAGGTCTTGGCTTCTTTATTTGATCAATTTCCTTTATTCCAGGCCATGATTGTTTCTTTTTATGGGTTTGCTGAAATGTAAATTAAGCAATCCCAACTGCCTCTCTTTTCAAACAAGAGAAAAATTATTACTTTGACCCAAAAGGACACTAATTACAAAAAGAATACAATGCATATTAAGCAAAGTTAAGATCCCAGCTGCCTCAGGCATGATAGACTATCAGGCTCTCCTTTTATGTCTTGAACAGTTTTTGAAGATCTAACATATGGACTCTGGAGCTCAGACCAAAGAAAGCTATGCAGAGGTTGCTGTTGTGAAGGTGAGATTATTGTCCTTGATTATTCTCACTAGGTTTTGTTAATATCATATACAGAATTGGAAAGATGCCATGCAAATTGCTCCTGACCATTCACTCATTGGCCAATGCAAGCATTTTATCCAAATGCTCCTCTTATTAAAAAGCAACCAAGAAAGGAGTGCTGTGGTCAGCTATTGACTAGACTGCAATAGTTTGAAAGAAATTTTCAGAGAAAGTTTGGAAATGGTTGCTGATATATCATAAAAATACATCTTGCTATTCATTCATTCATTCATTCATTCACTCATTCTGAATTAGCTCTCCAATATCTCCTTAGATTGGGCACCAGCACTGTTGCCTTAGGTATAAAAACCATCTCGATGGAGCAGAGGGCATGGATATACAAACCCAAGCAATTAAAATGGTAAATGCCAGAGTTTTTAATTTGTGGATGAATATTTGTGCTAAGTGCTGAAAACATGCCTTGCCACAGGGAGAGACTGACAATCAAATATTTTCTTCTGAGCTCCCTGAGGGTTCTTGCTGAGGTTGAGTGTGAAGTTGTAGAGCCTTCCCCATCAGTGACATCACTCCTGTATCTTTTTAGGGTTGTAGTAGGAAGCCAATAGAACTTATGGTCCTGGTGTCTTCTTTCAGTTCTCTTGGTGGCATATTACATGATAGCATGAGAAAAACATGCCTGCAAATCAAGCAGAAAGAATTCTGGAAGACTCACTCCATAGTCTTTATTCTCTGATGTATATTGAATGACAATATCAGTGAAACGTCAAACTTCATTTGGAAAAGGGCAGCCATTGTCTGCAGTTAGGACTATTCCTTTCATAAAATCTCCTATTATTTACATTTATATGGTACCTCTCTTTTAAAGTTCTCAAAGCAATTTCAGTGTCACAATGCTTGTGTGAATTGGGTAAAAAGAAACACATTCCATTCTGAGGTTGAGATAAAACACATAGTCAATGACTCTGACTCTTTTAGACAGAACAGAGCATGGTGTTTGCTCCAAATATTATTTTCCATGTTTGTTTCCCTGGAAGCCTCAAAGAGAAGGTCATGAAAGAAAGCATTTTGCTTCTGAGGCCCAGCCACCTTTGGGAAACAGTCCAATGAGAGGCTTCAGGGCTTCCATGAATTCCCTGAGAGAATGTACAAAGTGTAGTCCTCTTATGTGTTTTCTTAGACGGTGGTTTTGCAGTTTTCATTAGAATCTTATTAGGTTTCAGGATCATTGCCTGGAGGTAGGGTAGTGTTCCTCAGACTTTTAGGTAGATCAGAATCAATATGTCCCTCATATCAGAAAAATAGGAGCTGCTGGCAGGAAACAAATGCTCTTTTAAATCATTAAATACCAAGTAGCTGGAAATTTAACTCCTGTCATCATTAGAACTCAAGGAATAACAAAAGCAAAGAAAACTATTTTGTTGCATTGCTTGGAGAAATGAGTTAGTTGATCAAAAGTCTTCCAAAGCAGCAAAGTATTTTGGGATTTTTGGTCTTTACAAACCCATGGAAGTATAGCATAAATAGAGGGGTTTTAGTCTGTTGAAGGGAGCACTTCTGGTTCCTTCCCACAAATACAGTGTGTTTGACAAGAAATCTTATGAAACTAGTATTCTAAGTACAATCAGACCTGAACTGGGAGCCCTTCTAGATTCAGGATAAGCTGATAGGTTGACCTGCTGTAGGAATACAATTTATCCCACCCCCTTCACACTGTCCTATAGGAGAGGCTCTTGTCAAGGCCTGACTGAGGTCTCTTGTTACTCTGTCATCATCCATGCTGCCAAATATATCTTGATGTGTATGGCACTATTCTTAAGGAAAATTGTTTCATGAACTTTTATTTAAAGCTATAATAATGTTATCTTTATGCCTCTTTGCTTGTTACTTTGTCATTTAGCTAGGTTGTAAGAATAGGACGTGGTGGTGAGTCAATTGCTCTAAAACCTCATGGCAATCTGTAAACTACTATATTTGTCAAGTACCTTTTGGGAAGTACATAGTGTCCTTTTGAAGAGATCTTTTTCAAATTTAACAGAGCATTTTTCTGTAACTGTATTGACACACACTTTTGGCAAGATCTTTTGGGAATACGTGTGTGTGGCTGATGAAACACCACAATTTGTTTGGAAAAACCTTTTAGAAAATTAAATTGCATTAAAAGAAAAGTGAGCTTTCTTATGCAGGTATAATGTACACTAATGTAAAGTTGTAACAAATTATCTTGAAGAGAGCCTTTGAGGAAAACAAAGAGGGTACTAGCTTTAAGAATCTCTAATCCTTTGGGTTGCCTGAGCCAACTGAAAGCAGACTTCCAGCGGTCCTTCCCTGGTCCAGTTCTTTCGTGATCCTGCTCCTCCTTCTCCACCCTCCTCCTTCCTCACCCTCCAACACACACACGTAGTGCTATCATAGTTGAATGCCCAACAGATTGAAACTGGCACACACTCAGCCTGAATAGATATTTGGTAAATGACTAAAAGAATGCAAAACAACCTCCAGTCAGCCTTAGGATAAAAGCTTTACACTGACCTCTAAAGCCCTGGCTGATCTGGCCCCTGTTACTGCTCTGACTTTATTCCTTCATGTTCTTCCCTTTGCTCCAGCTACACTGGCCTCCTTGTAGTTCTTCAGATAAGCCAGCCACTCCCACCCCAAGGCCTTTGCCCTTGCGGTGCCCACTGCCTGGAACACTTTTTCTCCAGATGTCTACGTGGTTTCTTTCTCACCTCCTAAAGATATTCTTCCCAGTAAAGTCTTCCTTAAAAATTCTAAAAAATTTTTAGAATAACTACTTCTTATCCCCTTTCAGATGTCTATCTGTTATGCGTAACAAACCACCCTAAAAATTATTGCCTTAAACAGCAATGATTTATTACCACAATTCTGCTGGCAGAGTGGGAGCTTCTACTCCACCAGGGGGGCAGTTGCATTCAACTTGGACATCTCGATTCTCCACCAGTTGGCGTTTCTCTCTACATGGTGTCTCATCCCAAAGACTCTCCTCAGGACCTCTTTCTCCAATAGCATAGTCAAGCCTCGCTTAAATAGTAGCAGCTGGCTTCCAAGTAAGAGTGTTACCAGAGGACAACCTCGAGGGTTACTTGCTTATCAAGCCTCAGCTTGCATCACACTTGCTGATGTCCCATTGGTCAAAGCCTGTCACATGATCAGTCCATCATTAGTGTGGGAGGGGATTACACAGGGGTGTGAACACTGGTAGGTGTGGTTTATTGTAGGCTACTGACATAACTGTCTACCCCTGTCTGGCCTCTGGCCCCAAGTGATTCTGGTCCCTCCCACCTACAAAATACCCTCTCCCCCACCAAGGCCCCCACAATTCATAAGGCCTCAGGCTGATTACATCTTCAATCAACTGAGGAGATTGCTTTCAGCAATGAGAGACATCTTATCCAATCATTTGAAGGCCTTAAAAGGAGAAGTGATTTCAGCAGTGATTGAGAGAATTCCCATCTCTACTTCAGACAGCCATATTCTCCTGGGGAACTCATCGAGGACCTTCATTGAAGTTCCTGGCTTGCAGCCTGCCATACAGAATTTGAACTCATGCACCCCCACAGTCATGTGAGACAATTTTATAAAATCTCAGATTTACTGATATCTCCTGCTACTTCCAATTCCCTAGAGAACACTGACTAATATAATTAACTGTGGGTCTAACACATTACTAAAAGAGATCTGGCAGAAACTAGACATACAAAAAGGATGTTTACCAAATCCATGCAGATACAGTTAAATGCAATTACTAACAATTTTTTATTTAAAACAATTCTAAAATTCTGGGTAAATGACAAATGAGATACATAACAAGCGTAAATGTAGACTATATGTCCTATTTCCCAGCATAGTCGTCCTACTCAAGAGGACAAATTTCAGAAAGCTGGAGGCCCTGTATCAGCAATCTTGACTCATGTATTCGCATGATCGTGTGAGACAATTTTATAAAATCTCATAATATTTACTGATCTTTCCTGTTGGTTCTGTTTCCCCAGAGAACCCTGACTAATACAACCCCAAAATGTAATGGCCTCAAAGAACAATGATTTATTATTTCTTACAATTCTCTGGGTGGGCTGGGCTTTTATTCTCCTCTGAATCATATCAGTAGGGGTCTCGCCATGTGCATGCAGGTGGGAGCTTGCCGGGTACACCTTGGTTCTCCCCCAACTTGTCACTCTTTCCCCCTTCATCTCATCATCCAGGCTTCTCCATGCGGCCTCTTTCCAGAAGAATAGTCTGATCTTCCTTACAGCATGGCAGGTGGGTTCCAAGAAAGCCAAAACAGAAGCTGCCAGGTATCTTAAGGAGTAGGCCTATTGTTGGTGCTTCACCTATTCTATTAGTCAAAGCAAGTTATGAGGCCAGCGCAGATACAAGGAGAGGGGAAATAGACTCTCTCTTAAGGGGAGGAGTGGCATGTGTAGACAGGGAGAGGAGGCATTGTTGATGCACATCTCTTTTCCCTTGCTTTATTTTCTCCTAAGTGTTTATCATTCTGTATTTATCTTATTATCTGTCTCCTACCCTAGATGTACATTCCATAAAGTCAGAGATTATTTTGTCCATTTTATTCACTGCTATATTTCCTAGAATAATGCCTGCCACATAATAGATGCTCATATATTGTGAAGGAATGTTTGGCAAACTAGCTGCTGGGATACTTCTCATGGTCTCTCTACCTGGGCATTTCCCATGCACATCATCCCTCAGGACTGATTTGAAGGCACAATGCCAATATATGTTTATATTGTCTATCTTGACCTTTGGAAGTCAACTCTGGCATCTTGGGATTCTTCACCTAGTCTGAGTCTTCTAATACTGAATAGCAATGCAGAATTTGATGCCAACTTGCCCGGCCAGCCCTGTGTGTCTTCATAGTGCTTTTGGTCTTCTCCGTTCTCATATATTCCTGGGAGTCCACTAAAAAAGGCTGATCTTTCCATAAAGTCAGCATATTGGGAAATTCACATTTCTCCTACATGTTGGGAAAATTTTCAATGAGACATGGAAAAGAAAATAGTTACCAGGAGTGAAAAACAGAAATATTCCATACTCTGGAGATCTGAAGAAATCTAAGGGCAGGCATCCAATAATATTTGTCAAATGAAAAAAAGAATTAAAAATTTTCAAGTATTTTTAGGCTATTGCAAAACTTTCTGTCTTTATTGATCTGTGCCTTTTCTGTGTGGTTTCTGTTTAGGCAAATGAAATACCACTCCTATGGGATAATTGCTGGTAGGATTTGCTGGGTGGACTTTAAAATAAATAGAGAGAAGGAGGTGGGTAAAACATTTAAAGAAAAATCTTTAACTAGTGTACATACTCAAAGCAAATGCTGAGAAAGGAGATGAAAGTGTCTGAAACATATCATGAAACCTTTATGAATTATTAAAAAGTAAACAGTAAAATAATCATCTTTTTTCTGTCAAAGACAGTGAAATAATAGTATAAATTGAGAGCATCTATAAACATCTGGAGGATAGTGGAGGCAGAATATGATCATAAAGTTTATTGCTTTTCTGAAATAAAATTAGTTTTATTTCAGTAGATAACAGTATTGATCATGTTTTCTTTGCTAAATATGTTTGTATCTCTGCCAATTTATTTCTAGAAAGATAATTGAAGACCTTACAAGTTGAAGAGGAATCACTAAGTAACCTCTACCAGTGCAATTCCGAACATTGTGTCCCACTCACCACACCAGACTTAAGGAATACAACCATGGGACAAGAAGGCTGGGGTTTTGACTGTACTTTTTAATTCTTAAAAAATTTCTGGGTTGAAAATTGGCATTCCAATGAGGAGTTTGGTCAAAATGGGAATTAAAAAAAAAAGGAAGAAATTCAGTTCACCTTACTTGAAAATGCAAGTGTACACAATTTTAAGACTCTTTCATAGTCTCTAGAATGAGAACCTTATTTGTCTAGTGACAAAAATGGCTCTGTGGTGTGCTGGCAACTGTTTTGGCCTAGACACACCTCATGCCTGGTAGCAAAGGCCCACTGAAGTGGAGGCTTCAGTTATGTGTTCTTTCTGGGGCACAGTTTCAGTTTGAGCTTAAAATAAAATTTTATTTAAGTTTATCATTTGTATATGAACATGCGTAAACAATAAGTGTATAGTAAAAGTTGTGAACTTACAAAACAAACATGCATAACATCAAATAGGACTCCCATACATTACCCCAACACCAACATCTTGCATTGCTGTAAAACATTAGTTATAAACTTTGAAGGAGCATCGTCAAAACATTACAACTAACTATAGCTCATATATTACATTTGGTGTATTTTCCCCCCAACCCACCCGATTATTAACACCCTGTGTTAGTATTATAGATTTGTTATAGTTCATGAGAGAATGTTCTCATATTTGTTCTCTTAAGCACAGTCCATCTTCCATCACTGGATTTCTGTGTTATACAGTCCCATGCTTTGTACAATCCAGTCAAAGTACAGTCAGTGGCTCTCATTTTCACCAAAGAGTTGTGCTGTCATCACCTTAGTAAATTTTAGAACGTTTTCATTACTCCAGAAGGAAAAATCCCATAGCCCCTTATATCACCCTATTTTTGTCCCTTACAATTGATATATCTTCTTTGCCATTGCTACAAAAAATTACAATATTACTGTTAACTATAGTCTATAAGTTTTATTAGTTGTCATTTTCCCATGTATTACCATATTCTTAACACTTTGTAAAAGAAGAACATTCTTATATTTATACTATTAACCACAACTTTCATCCACCACCGAAATCACTGTTATTCATTCCTTAGATTAATTTCTGGCTTCATTTCAAATGACATTTACGTCCACAAACTACCCCTTTCAGCCACAATCACATTAATAAATCAGCAGTGTTTTATATATGTATAAATATGTATATATATATATATTAAGAGGTACTAGGGATTGAACCCAGAACCTCATAGATGGGAAGCAGGTGCTCAATCACTGAGCTTCATCTGCTCCCTTGTTAGTTATATTTTTGAGCAATTTTTCATAATGGCAAAGAGTGATCCCTGATTTGGGGGAATCAGGAGTAAAGGAAACATGGCTCTAAGAAGGTGTGCTACAGGGAATTGGGCTTACCACTCACAGAGCATTCAGGAAGAAAAAAGTCATCCAGAATCATTTGCTGATATCTAACTATATACACATGGCACTCTTGAGGGGAAAATGCCACCCCCCAAAACTGTGATATAACCAGAAATGGATTATGCCATTTTTCTGAGAAAGATAGACATAAATGTATTTGTAGAAATAAAATTCTTTGTTGGCAACAATGAATGATACTTTTTCATTCTAGGACCAATTCTTTTTTTTTTTTTTTTTGCCATAGAAATACTAGTTCAAGCCAAAGATTTATTTTATTTCCTAATAGAAATAGATTGAATTCTTTTCAGCAATTTATAGAACATAGAAAACAATTATCTTTAAGTACTAAATCTAGAGATAATGGTAGTTAAGATTTTCTTCCAGTGTTTTTGAATATGTGTGTGTGTGTGTGTGTGTGTGTATATACATATACTTTACATAGTTGATCTGTACTATTTACATATTTCCACATCTTAATTGTTTTTATTCACTTATTATTGACACCTTTTTATATCTTTAAATGTACATTAGATGATTAATTATAACTTATGTAACATTCCCTTTCAGATATTACATTAAATGTTTTTAAGTAATGGTATAATAAAATGTATGTATTATACATGTATGTATGTATGTATTTATTTATTTTTCATATATATTTTAAAAGATGCTTAGATTACATAGATGTTGTGTATGTATTTTTTAACCATTTTCTTGAATTCATTTTTAGAAGTGGAAATACTGGTAAAAAAGATGAAATATTTTCAAAGTCCTTGTTATCTATTGTGAAATTGCTTTCTGTGAAGATTATACCAATGTACATTAGCCAATACTAATGAGTATTCATCTCATCACATCATTGTCAACTTAACTAATAATTGAAAATATTTTATTGTATTTAAAATATTTAATATTTTTCATTGAACATCATTGTGTTCATCAGACACTTATATTTCTGTTTTGTGAATTGGTTATTCCTGTTCCAGATTTTTCCATTCATTTATGGAGATTTTAGTATTTTTCTTATCAAGAATGCTAATTTTTAAAGGTAAACTCCTGTAGCAGTTTGATGTAATTATGAATTCCAAAAATAGATATTGGATCATGCTTGTGAACTAGTCTGCTAATCTGGGCATGATTAAGTTATGATTAGGGCGTTGAGCCCCACCCATTGGTGGTTGGGGGAATCAAATATAAAAGGCATAGTAAAGGACAGAGGGAGAAGTTTTGATGTTGGAGTTTGAACTGGAGCCCCAGGAAGTAAGAGAGCTTGGTCATGAGGAAGGAGAGAAGGCCCCAGGATAGAGATAAGCCATTCGCCTGATACTCTACAGCTGGCCTTGTGGAGAGAAGCAGAGCCTAGAGAGCCTCATAGTCTACAGCTGACCTTGTGGAGGAAACAGAGGAGCTAAGCCCAGAGAAAAACACAGTCCTGGGAAGAGAGGAACCCAAGCCAGAACCCTGGCAAACATCGGCAGCTGTCTTGCTCCAACACGTGGCAATGGACTTTGGTGAGGCAAGAAACTTACGCTTTATGGCCTGGTAACTGTGGACTTCTACCCCAAATAAATACCCTTTATAAAAACCAACCGATTTCTGGTATTTTGCATCAGCACCCCTTTGGCTGACTAAGACAACTCCTAAGAAAGTATTAGCTTATGTACTAAATTTACTTTTACAGAACAACTTTCAGTAATGCATCTACTCTGCCAATCAGTTAAATAGCTTGAAAAATTTTTACCATCTTTACAAATATTATGATGGAAAAGTGCAGGTTGCAATGATCATGTCACTCTGCTTGTCAAAAGTCTTTAATAATTCTCTAGAACACAGACTAAAATTCAAAGCTTTCTAAAATATAAACACAGTTCCTTTCCATCTTTTCTCTCAATGCACTCTTCCCTCTTCCTGTTAGTGTCCTTCAAGCCTTCCTGAGTTTTCCCCATCCCCATTAAACTTACCTGAAACTTAAATTGAAAGAGTATTTTTTGTTATTGAATTTTTCCCATACAGACTTTCTCTGCACTATTAAATCTATATGTTAAATGTATCCCAACTTTGCATATCTAAATTCTTTAAGGCTTGCTTATGTTCTACCTCCTCCTCTAGGTGTTACCAGATGTCCTCCAGCCAGAAGTAGCTTACCCTTTCCCTACCATATCCTGCCTCCCAGTTTTTATCTCACTGTACTTGGTAAATCTATTAGAATACTTTGCACTGGGAGTGGCAATGGTGTCCCTGAATGTTGGGGGGCGGGGAGCTGGTGTCCGGTATTAGGCTCACTTTGAAACCCTTGACTCCTCTGTTTTCTGTCTCCCTGCAGCCCCTCTTTTCTTCACCCCTCTCCCTATCCCATTTGGATTCAATGGTCAGTTTTTCTATTCTCATTACCACATCAGTTCCTCTTTTCTGTTGTCCTTCTATTGACCTGCCAAAATCCCAATCCTGAATGAATCAAATTTTTTCCTTACCTGTGTTCTAGGACTGTTAACCACATCTGGGAAAGTCTTACAGCCTGCTGGTGAGGTATGGGTACTCCCGACTTCAATTGGGCCTCAAAATGTCCTGCTTTCTGTAATGAAACTTTTTTTTCACTTTTTTCAAATCTCTCCATCCACTACTTCCTACTTTTTCTTAGAAATCCACATTGTTTTCTGTTCTACGGAGATTATAGAAGTCTGGATAAGAATTTCCTCAAATTCACACAACCAAATTTCAAACTTTCCTTCATCTACCAAGTCCCTTCCTTTCCTTTTGCATTCCTTTTATAGTGGAAAAAACATTTCCTCTTGTAGATTAGCCCTCCACCTATACTCTCCCAAACCCTCATTCCTGTAGAGGCACTGTGCCCTAGTACCTCCGTTCTCAAGTTTAAGTTTACACCAGAACACTCGGAGGACTTGTATGTGTTTGTATGTAAATACATATTAATTTACATTAGAGTAAAAAGTAAATGGTTTGTTTCTAAAAAAAAAAAGCAAAACAAAAACAAACAAACAAACAAAAACAGTTTCTGGGGCCCAACCTGGAGTTTCTGATTCTATTATCTGGGGTGGGGCCTTAGAATTTGCATTTCTACCAAGTTCCCAGGTGAGGTTGATGCTGCTGGTCAAGAGGAGGCACTTTGAGAATTCCTGCCCTATTGTTTATGCCATCATTATGCTGTATTCTTTGTCCTTGACTGTCTATCAGCTCTTTCCATTCACTAATAAAAGACTCCCAAACTTTTCTGCCATATAAAGTGCAACCAACCAAACCAAAAAACTCCTTGCTTTAAACCCATATCATCTTTCAGCTAACATCCTACATCTCTTCTTCCCTTTACATACAAATTTCTTAAAAGAGGTTACCTATAATTGTTGTTTCTTTATTCTAATCTCTTCTTCACTGCTGAATGTACAACAATGCTTTGTTTCTGGATCCTCTACTACACCAAAACTGAATTTAACAAAGGTTTTCTACGTTATTAAATGCAACTGGAAAACATCAGCCATACTTTTGTTAATGTAGGACGATATTTTACTTTGTTAATAAACTCCTCCTTTAGGAAACACTCCCTTCCTTTGGCTTCTGATTTTCCTCATCATTCACCATTGCCTTTTTTAGATCTTTCTCCTCTTCTTGGCTACTAAGTTCTAGTGTTCTTTAGAGCTGTCTCTTATGTACTTCAATGTTCTTATACTACACAGGATCTCAGGGAATCTCATTTACTTCTACTGCTTCAATGACCATTTATATCCTAATTTACTTCCAAATGCATATTTTGTTTGAGCTTCATATCCATTTATCCAAATCCTTTCTTGACATTTCCTCTTAGAAACTTGTTGTCAGGATCCTCAACATTAGCGTGTCCATAGCTGAACTCATCTCTCCCCATGCTCTTTTTTTTTAAATGCATCTGCCTCTGTTGTACCCTTTCCTGAGTCATTAGGATAATCTAGTTTCCCAGGTTAGAGGCTTAGGAATTATCCATCACTCTTCTCTCTCCCTAATTTTCTATATCCAGTTTATAACAAAGTTTTATACATGGTAACTTTTAAACATCTCTCAAATGCATCCATTTCTCTTCATTGTTCAGAGCCACCATCCTGATTTAGACTACCGTCATCTTTTTTCCTGGGTTAGAGTAATCATCTCTGCTTTAACAAATTGCCACAAGCTTTGTAGCTTTAAACAAAATATATTTTTTGTTTTTCAGTTCTGGAGGCTAGATGTCCAAAATCAAAGTGTTGGAAGCTCCCTCTGGAAGCTGTGAAGGAGAATCTGTTCCATGTCTGTACCCTAGAAGCTGGAGGCTTCCAGCAATCCTTGCCATTGCTTGGTTTGTAGATGCATTATTCCAATGTCTGCCTCCTCCATCTTCATATGACCTTCTTTCCTGTGTGTGTCTGTGTCTCCTCTTATTAGGACACCAGTGATTGGATTTATGGTCCACCCTAATCCAGTATGACCTCCTCTGAACTTAATTAATTATATCTACAAAGACCCTATTTCCAATTAAGGTCACATTCTGAGATTCTGGATGGACATAAATTTTGGGGGAATACTAATTCAACCCACTACAGTCCCAAAAGTGAGAATGATCCTTTAGACATCACATTCGATTCATCTTACCCTCATGCTTAAAAGTCTTCAATAGTTTCCATTTGCTCTTTGGTTAATGGCCAAAAATGTCAGTAGCCTGTGTAGTGCCAAGTGCATAAGGTGTTCACTAATTTTATAGTCCTGCTTCTTATATTTATATATAGGTCTTTGATCCATTTTGAGCTAATTTTTGCATATGGTGTGAGATATGGGTCCTCTTTCATTCTTTTACATATGGATATTCAGTGCTCCCAGCATATTTGTAGAAGAGGTTATTCTTTCCCAATTGAGTAGACTTCACAGGGGTGTCAGAAATCAATTGGCCATAGGTGTAAGGGTTTATTTCTGAACCTTCAATTCAATTCTGTTGGTCTATATATCTATCCTAGTGCCAGTACCATACTGTTTTGATCACTATAGCTTTATAATATGCAGAAAGTGCAAGTCCTTCAAATTTGTTCTTCTTTTTCAAGATGTTTTTGGCTGTTTGGGCCCTTTACCCTTCCAAATAAATTTGATGATGGCTTTTCCAATTTTGCAAAGTATGCTGTTGGCATTTTAATTGGGATTGTGTTGAATCTATAAATCATTTTGGGTTGAATTGACAACTTGACAATATTTAGTCTTCATATCCATGAGCATGGATTGTCCTTCCATTT
Organism: Cabassous unicinctus; assembly: GCA_029593785.1. Classification (NCBI taxonomy): domain Eukaryota; kingdom Metazoa; phylum Chordata; class Mammalia; order Cingulata; family Chlamyphoridae; genus Cabassous; species Cabassous unicinctus. Next base: position 7,254 of record JAQZBX010017540.1, on the reverse strand, counting down.
ATTTAGATTTTCTTTGATTTCTTGTAGCAAAGTTTTGTAGTTTACTGTGTATAAATCCCTTTCCTCCTCAGTTAAGTTTATTCCTAAACATTTGATTATTTTAGTTGCTAGCATAAATGGAATTTTTTTCTTGATTTCCTTCTAAGAATCATTGCTAGTGCATAGAAACACTACAATTTTTCCATGCTGATCTTGTACTGAGCCGCTTTCCTGAATTTGTTTATTTATACTAGTAGTTTTATTGTAGATTTTTCAGGAATTTCTATATGTAGGTTCATGTCATATGCAAATAGTGAAAGTTTACTTTTCCTTTCCAACTTGGATGACTTTTATTTCTATTTCTTGCCTTATTGATCTTGCTAGAACTCCCAGTACAATGTTGAGTAACAATGATGACAATGGGTATCCTTATCTTGTTCCTTATCTTAGAGGGAAAGCTTTCAGTCTTTTACCATTGTGTATGATGTTAGCTATGAGTTTTTCATATATGCCCTTTATCATGTTGAGATAGTTTCCTTCTATTCTTATTTTTCTAAGTGTTTTTATCAAAGAAGGATACTGGGTTTTGTCAAATGCATTTCGGGTGTCAATTGAGATGCTCATGTGTTTTTTCCTTTTGTTTTGTTACTGTAGTGGATTACATTAATTGATTTTCTTTTATTGAACCACCATTGCATTCCTGGGATAAACCCCACTAGATCATGGTATATACTTCTTTAAAAAAAATTTTTTTTTTAATTCCTAAAGAAATTCTAGATTACATAAAAGTTACATAAAAAAATATAGGGGATTCCCTATACCCCACCTCCTCCCCCTCTCATGCTTCCCCCTGTATTAGTCAGCTAATGCAAAAGTGGTACTGATGCAAAATACCAGAAATCTGTTGGTTTTTATAAAGGGTATTTATTTGGGGTATAAACTTACAGTTACCAGGCCATAAAGCATAAGTAACTTCCCTCACCAAAGTCTGTTGCCATGTGTTAAAGCAAGATGGCTGCTGACCTTTGCAAGTGTTCAGGCTTCCTGGGTTCCTCTCTTCCCAGGGCTTGTTTCTCTCCTGGCTCAGTTGCTCTGCTTTCTCCACAAGGCCAGCTGTAGACTATCAGGTGAACCACTTGTCTCTCTTCCTGAGGACTCTGCCTGTGTTTAATGGAGATTTCTCTCCTTTCTCACGTATCTGCTTCTCTGTGTGTTTATTTCCCAGGCTCCAGGATCAAAATTCCCTTGCTGTGCCACTTGGATGATAAACCTGCCTGCTCTGTGTCTCAGTTTCTCCATTTGTAAAGTGTAATAATAGCAAGAGTCCCAAAGTCATGATAATGATAACTATGATGATCTCTATATTCCCCCTGCAGGGCCATAGCACTACCACCAAGGCCAAGAAACTACCTGGGGAGAACCTTTAACTTTGAGACCATTAAGCTCATAAGCAATGGCACCAATGGGTGAGCCACCCTGGGCTGTGGTGAGGGGTGGGTGACAGAGGCCAGGTGTCTCAAAGGTGATGGCCGGTCCTCGCTCTGTCCCCCTGCAGCGCTGTCTACCTGGTGCAGCACCAGGAAACGCGGCAACGCTTGGCTATGAAGAGGATCAACAAACAAAACCTCATCCTGCGCAACCAGATCCAGCAGGATTTTGTGGTGCGCAACATCCTTACCTTCGCCGAAAACCCCTTTGTCCTCGGCATGTCCTGCTCCTTCAAGACCAGGCACCACCTCTGCATGGTCATGGAATACGTGGAAGGTGTGGCTGCCCATGAGGGTGACATTGGGGATGCACAAGTCCAGTTTCCTCAGGAAGGCTGCAAACCAGGGGCTCCAATGAAAGTCCAATGAAGGTCCTTGATGAGTTTCTGGGAGACGCTGGCTGTCCAAAGATGAGCTGGGAAATTCTCTCTGAATTGCTGAAATCACTTCCCCTTTTAAGGCATTCAACTGATTGGATAAAACGTCACTTATTGCTGACAGCAATCTCCCAGGTTGATCGCAGATGTAATCAGCCATCTATGCAGTAAACTCACTGATGACTAAAGCCCATAAATGTCCTTATATTACAATTAGTCCAGTACTTGCTTGACCAAAAACTGGGCACAATTACCTGGCCGGGTTGACAAATTAGCCTAACCATCACACCCCCATTTACATCTTTCATTAGTGTGGTACATTTGTAACAATTGATGAACAAATATTGAAGCATTGCTACTAACCATGGTCTATAGCTTACATTATGGTTTACACTTTGCATCACACAATTTTACAGATTTTGACAAAATGTGTAATAGCCTATATCCATCCTTGTATTATCATGCAGAACAATTCCAATGTCCGAAAAATGCCCCATGTTACACCTATTCTTCCCCCTCCCTCCTCTCAGAACCTCTGGTGAGTGCTGTCTTTATATGAATGTTACATGTTCTTCCATTACTAGTGCTGTTGGATTTGATTCTAGTATTATGTTGAGGATTTTTGCATTTACATTCATAAGAGATATTGGTCTGTAATTTTCTTTTCTTTTAAGTATCTTTATCTGGCTTTGGTATTAGGGTGATGTTGGCCTCATAGAATGAGTTTGGTAGTGTTCCCTCCTGTTCACTTTTTGGCAGAATTTGAGCAGGATTTGTATTAATTCTTCTTGGGAGGTTTGGTAAAATTCACCTGTGAAGCCATATGGTCCTGGATTTTTTGGTTGAGAGGTTTTTAATAATTGATTTAATGTCTTTACTTGTTAATTGGTGTTTTGAGATCTTCTATTTTTTCTAGAGTCAGTGTAGGTTGTTCATGTATGTATTAGTTAGCCAAAGGAGTGCTGATGCAAAATACCAGAAATCGGTTAGTCTTTATAAAGGGTATTTATTTGGGGTAGAAGCTTACAGTTACCAGGCCATAAAGCATAAGTTTCTTCCCTCACCAAAGTCTGTTGCTACGTGTTGGAGCAAGGCAGCTACCAATGTTTGCCAGGGTTCAGGCTTCTTGGGTTCCCCTCTTCCTGGGGCTCTGTTTCTCTCCGGGCTTAGCTCCTCTGTTTCCTCCAGAAGGTCAACTGTAGACTATGAGGCTCTCCAAGCTTTGCCTCTCTTCACAAGGCCAGCTGTAGTAGTCAGGCGAACAGCTCATGTCTTTTTCCCGGGGCCTTCTCTCCTTCCTCACGACCAAGCTCTCTTACTTCCCGGAGCTCCAGCTCAAGACTCCAACATCAGAACTACTACAACTCTGTCCTTTGCCATGCCTTTTATATTTGATTCCCCACCCACCAAGGGGTGGGGGCTCAATGCCCTACTGACGTGGCCCAGTCAATGCCCTAATCATAACTTAATCATGCCCAGATTAACAGACCAGTTTACAAGCATAATCTAATATCTATTTTTGGAATTCATAACTATGTCAAACTGCCAAACTGCTACAATGTATTTCTAGGAATTTGACCATTTCATCTAGATTGTCTAATTTGTTAGCATGCAATTCTTTGTAGTATTCTCTTATAATCCTTTTTATTTCTGTGATGTCAGTAGTAATGTCACTCTTTTTATTTCTGATTTTATTTATTTGCATCCTCTGTCTTTTTTTCATTGTCAGTCTAGCTAAGGGTTTGTCAATTTTATTGATCTTCCAAAAAAACCAGCTTTTGGTTTTGTTAATGCTCTCTATTGTTTTGTTTTGTTTTTTAAAAATCTTTATTTCCCTTATTTCTGCTCTAATCTTTATTATTTCTTTCCATCTGCTTGCTGTGTTTTGGTTGCTGTTCTTTTTCTCATTACTCTAGGTATACAGTTAAGTCTTGGTTTTAGCTCTTTTTCTGTTTTTAACTTAAACATTTAGACCTATAAATTTCCCTCTCAGCACTGCGTCACTGCAGTTTTGATATATTGAGTTCTTATGTTCATTTGTCTCAAGATATTAACTGATTTCCTTTGTAATTTCTTCTTTGACCAATTGATTGTTTAAGAGTGTGCTACTTAATTTCTACATATTTGTGGATTTTCCAGCTCTCTACCTGTTATTGATATATAGCTTCATTCCATCATGGTCAGAGAAGATGCTTTATATAATTTCAATCTTTTTAATTTCATTAAGACATGTTTTATGACCCAACATGTAGTCTATCCTGCATAATGATCCATGTGCACTTGATAAGAATTTATAGCCTGCTGTTTGGGGTACAGTGTTATGTATATGTCTACTAGGTGTAGTTCATTTATCATATTATTCAAGTTCCCTGTTACCTTATTGATCTTCTGTCTAGATGTTCAATCTATTGATGAGTGTGGTGTATTGGAGTCTCCAGATATTATTGTAGAGATGACTATTTTTCACTCCAGTTTTTCCAGTTTTTGTCTCATATATTTTGGGACACCGTGGTTAGGTGCATAAATATTTATGATTTTATTTCTTCTTGGTGAATTTAACTTTTTATTAATATATGGTATGCTCCTTGTCTCTTGTAACAATTTTTGACTTAAAGTCTTTTGTCTGATATTAGTATATCTACCCCAGCTCTCTTTTACTTACTATTTTCAGGGAATACCTTTTTCCATCATTTCACGTTCAACCTATTTGTGTCTTTGGGTCTAAGGTGAGTCTCTTGTAAACAACATATATTGGATTGTGCTTTTTTATTCACTTGCCAATCTGTGTCTTTTGACTGGGGAATTTAATCCATTAACATTCATTGTTATTACCATAAAGGCAGTATTTACTTTAGCCATTTTGTCCTTTGGTTTTTATATGTAATATCTTTATTTTTGCCTGTCTTTTCCTTTATTGCAACCTCATTTTCCGTAGAGTTGATCTTTTGTTAAATTTCTGACTGATCACTTTCCCATTTCTGTTCCTCCATATTTTTTATATACTCTATCTGTGGTTACCCTGGGGTTTATATTATACAATCCACATCTATAACCTACTAATTTGAAAAGATGGTAACTTAACTTCAATTGCATATACTTTATCTGCCCACATATCACTGTATTTCCCTCCCTAATGTTTTTGTAAGTATACTTCTCATATCTAATGATCATGGGAGTCTCCTAACATGTAAACTAAGCTCTTTTGGAATCTGGTACCAGGTCATAAGGGTATCATTCGGTGCATTGAAGTAATAATTTACTAAAATGGACTCTCACAGCTCAAAAGAGTTCGTACAACTTCCGTAATGTCTGCCGCAATCAGGCAATGGTTATGGTCTGGAAAACCTAATGAGTTACAATTATATTATTACATTTAGAAAAGGAGACTTATATTTTCCTGAAGTTGTAGCTCTGCTTTATGCTTTAGCTCAGTTAAAGGCAAGTAACTTTTAGCTTTCTTATTCTAGCCAAACTTTTTCCTCTATTATATTTTATATTTTGCTTCTGTTAGTTAGCTAGTAGCAATCCCTTCCCCAAGTCAATGATTCTATTGGATATTTTATTTAAAATTTTTATAATTTTATTATCATGTATGTAACCTAACATTTCCTCTTTTAATCATATTCAGTTGTATATTACAGTGCTGATAATTACATTTACAATGCTGTCATACCATCCATTACCAAAACATTTCCATTGTTCCAAATAAGAACTCTATTATAAGCCTTAATTCCCTATTTCCTACCTGCACCCTGTCACAGGTAACTTATGTTTTAGATTTTCAGTCTATGAATTTACTTATACTTTTTTTTTTTTTTTAATATTAGTGAGATGTCACAATATTTTTTCTTTTGTGTCTGGCTTCTTTGACCAACATGATGTCTTCAAGGTTCACCCATGTTATCCTATATAACAAAAGAACTTCATTCCATTGTGTGGCTGAATAATATTCTATTGTATACACATACTACATTTTGTTTATCAGTTAATTGGTTGAGGAACACTTTGGTTGCTTCCATCTATTGGCAATTGTGAATAATGTCACTATGAACATCACTGGGCAAATATCTGTTTGAGTTCCTACATTCAATTCTTTTGGGTATATACCTGGAAGTAGGATCAATGGATGTCTTAGTTTGCCACAAGACTGCCATTGCAAAGTACCTGAAATAGGTTGGTTTTATAATGAGAATTTTATTTAGTGTAAAAGCTTGCAGTTCTGAGGCCATGAAATGTCCAAATCAGGTATATGGTTTGTCTCTTCAGCCTTAAGCTGCTCCATGGCCCAGCCTCTTGGGGACTTTGTGCTTAAACTTTGGCTGCTAGTGATCTGAAAGTCCTCTCTCACATGGCAGGATTGAAAATGTCAGTTTCCTTTCTCTGTGACTCCATTTATATAAAGCTCCAGCAAAAGAATGGAGACCCAACTTGAGTCATGCCTCAATGATATTGTCCAATCAAAAGGGCCCAACACCCAAAGGAATGGATTAGTTCAAGAACTTAATCTTTTCTTATTTGGGATTCATAAAATAACTTCAAACTGTCACAGTGGGTTGTATGGTAATTCTATACTTAACTTTATGAGGAATTGCCAAACTGTGTTCCACAGCAGCTGCATCCTTGTACATTCCCACCAACAATGGAAGACTGTTCCTATTTGTCTACATCCTCTCCAACACTTGTAATTTTCTGTTATTTTAATAATAGCTATTCTAGTGGATGTGAAAAAGTATCATATTGAGGTTTTGACTTATGTTTCCATGATAGCTAATGCTGTTGAGTATCTTTGGCCATTTGTGTATCTTCTTTGGAGATATGCTAGTCATATCTTTTGGCCAGTTTTTAAGTTTGTTTGTTTGTCTTTCTATTGTTAAGTGGAAGGATTTCTTCATATATTCTGGATGTTAAACCTTTATGGGATAAGTAGTTTTCAAATATTTTGTCCCATTGTATAGGTTGTCATTTTACTTTCATGATAAAGTCCTTTGATGCACAGAAATTTCAATTTTGATGAGATCCTGTTTTATATTTTCATTTGTTGCTTGTGCTTTGGGTGTAAAGTCTCAGAAACCATCACCTAACACAAGGTGCTGAAGATGCTTCTTTATGTTTTCTTTGAGAAGTTTGATAGTTCTGGCTCTTTTATTTATTTATTTATTTATTTATTTATTTATTTTTTTATTGTGGGTAAAAATCAAAATTTTTTTACAATACATACCAATATTTGTAAGATGATATATAAATACATATGCATATATGTGCATTTGCTTACATAAATGTTATTATACATATATATATATATATATTTTTTTTTTTAAAGGTGCTTAGATTACCTAATTATTACTCAGAAACTACAGGGATTCCCATGTTCCTCACCTCCCACACCTCCCACAACATCCCACACCAACATC
>JAQZBX010017539.1:0-35456 GCA_029593785.1 Cabassous unicinctus | reverse complement strand
CTTGGAGTATGATCCATGTGCACTAGAGAAGAATGTAAATCCTGCTGTATTTGGGTGTAGTGTTCTGTATGTCTGTTAAGTCCAGGTCCTCCAATGTATTTTTGAGACCTTTTTTTATTTATTGATTCTCTGTCTAGATGTTCTGTCTAAGGATGATAATGATGTATTAAAGTCTCCTGCTATAATTGTAGAGGCATTTATTTCTTCACTTAGTTTTTCCAGAATTTGCTTCATGTATTTTGAGGAATGCCGATTATGTGCATAAATATTTATGATTGTTCTCTTTTCTTGCGTGATTACCCATTTTACTAATACATAGAGTCCAACTTTGTCTCTTACAATAGTTTTGCATTTAAAGTCTATTTTGTTTGATATTAGAAGTGCTATTCTGCCCTTTTTTGGCTATTGCTAGCTTTTAAAATGGTTTTCCAGCCATTCACTTTCAGCCTCCTTGTATCCCTGACTCAAAGGTGGGTTTCTTGTAGACAGCATAGAGAGGGATAATATTTCCTTATCCATTCTGCCAATCTGTGTCCCTTGATAGGTGAATTTAGTCCAATAACATTCAGTGTTATTACTCATAACAAATTTCTTACTTCAGCCATTTTTTCTTTGGTTTAATGTATGTCATATGTTGTTTTATTTCTGCTTTTGTCTTTTTAGTTGCTTTTAAACTCTCCTCCAACTCTCTCTCCCTTGTTTTTTCTTTCAACTTGTAGAACTTACTTTAGTATTTCTTGAAGTGCAGGTTTCTTATTGACATACTCTCTTAAATTCTGTTTATCTGTGAATATTTTGAACTCTCCATCATTTTTGAATGCCAGTTTTGCTGGATAGAGAATTCATGGCTGAAAGTTTTTTTCTTTTAGTATTTTGACTATGTCATACCACTGTCTTCTTGCCTCCATGGTTTCAGTTGAGAAATCAGCACTTAATCTTATTGTGCTTCCCTTGTATGTGATGGTTCTCTTTTCTCTTGTTGCCTTGAGTATTTTCTCTTTGTCTTGAGCATTGGACATTTTGACAAGTATATGTCTTGGATTTGGCCTGTTGAGATTTATACTATTTGGGGTGCGCTGTGCTTCCTGGATCTGCATATTCATCTCTCTCAATAGGTTTGTGAAGCTTTCAGCCATTATTTCCTTCAACACTCCTTCTGTTCCCTTTCCCTTCTTTTCTCCTTCTGGGATTCCCATAATGTTTATGTTTGTGCATTTTGTGTTGTCAGTTAAGTCCCTGAGTCCCTGCTGGATTTTTTCTATCTTTTTGTCTATTTGTTCTTCTATCTGTTTGATTTCAGATGCATTGTCTTCCACATCACTAATTCTCTCTTCTCCCTGTTCAAATCTGCTGTTATGTGAATCCAGCATCTTTTTGATTTCTTGGATTGTGCCATTGGTCACCATCATATTCATTATCTTTTTGGGTATGTTTAGAATTTCTTCAGTGTGTTCTCCCAATGTCTTCTTTATATTCTTAATCTCTTCCTTCACTTCTTTAAGTTGGTCCATGATATTTGCTTGGAAAGCTTTGGTTAGTTGTTTGCTGTTCTGCATCACTTCCTGGTTTTTAGTTTGTTCATTGGATTGGTCCATGTTTTCCTGTTTCTCAGTGTGGTTTGTAATTTTTTGTTCCCCTCCAGTCATCATTTTATCTTGATGGATTTATTCAGTTGATTAGCTTCTCTCTCTGCTCTAGAGTTTTATTTAGCTGGTGGTTCTGCGTGTGTGTTAAATTTTCTCTTTTACACTTTTTCTTCTTATTTTATTTCCTTCCTTCTTTCTATGTTCCCTTGAATGCAAAAGATTAAGGCCAGAGGAATCAAAAGATGTGAGAAAGGAAGAAGGATAATAGTAATATTGATGAAAGTTAGAAGAGGGGCCAAATAAGACTCAATGAAATGAATATTTACCTCATATAGGCAGTGTAGAGTAATAGGAAAAAAAGTGGAGTACCTAAAATGGACTGGGAAACCAAATAGAGGAATATATATATAATGATTTAGAAGGCTAGAATTATGAGGAGGTAGAGAAAGAGTGAAGAAAAGACTGAAAGGAAAAAGTTAATATTAATAAAAAAGAAGAAAACAAAATAGATAGAATAGAAATTGACACCCTTGAGTTGTGGGCTTTTGTAAAAATGTGGTATTTAATAGCCACAACAGAAAGCAGAATGCAGAAAGATGAAGGAAGGATAATAGATATTTTGGAATACAAAATCAATATAGACAGAATATGGGAAAGTACTGAAGAAGAAGCACAGCAAAGAACAGACAAACTAGCAGCACCTAATTTTTAAAAAATGAAAGAAAAAAGAAATGGTGGAGGAAAGAGGAAAGAAAAGCAAGAGACAGCAAATAAACAGAGAAAAAACAAATAACCACACTGGCAAGCAGTCAAACAAAGCTAAGGGGGATCAAAGTTCCATGATGGTCCCTGTGGATCCTCTCAGCCTACTTGTGTTTATCCATCAATTTCCCTGCAGGTTTCTATATGCAGGTCCTGAAGCAGCTATTAGCTATTAAACTAAATTAAAAAGAATTTATTTTTCATGTATTAAAGTGACCGTCTTATTTTTTATTTTTTGGTGAAATACAGGACCAAAAATATGTCCTTCTCCAAAACACCCCCTCATGGAGGGGACCCTAACTGGCCTCATGAAAACTAATCAAGCACTTCCCAATTCCTGGACTCCCCAGGGAAGCTGAAGCTCTGATGTTTGTCAGTGCAGAACTCTAAAAATAGCCAACTCTGCCCCTTCTGGATCTGAGCCCTGGCATCACTGGGCTGCTGGTAAATCAGGTTTCCTCAGAAGATTCGCCTCTCCCCTCAGCCTGGCACTGCTTCAAGCCAGCTTATCTGCTCCCCAAAGTTATGAGGGGGTCCAGGTAGCCAAATTGATGGCATAAAAATCCCCTCTCTGCCTTCTGTCAGAACCCTCCCTCTCTCCGAGCATGCTCCCTCTCCCCAGCTCTGTGAGGCCTGGGGCTTATCACTGGGTAGCTAGTCAAATCAAGTCCCTTGGCAGATTCACCCCTCCCCTCCGCTAGGTGCTGATGGACTGCAGCTGTTTTGTTCACCTAAGCTGCAAGGGGCTCAAAGCAACCAAATCCCCAGAAAATAAAGCTCTCTTGCTTCTTTGCCAGTGCCACCCCCCCCCTCAGAGAGCACCCGTTCCCTAAGGGTAGGGCTCAGCCGACTGTGTTAACCACCACAGGAAGGCTTAAAACTCATGAATCTCTACTGCTCAGTCCATGCCATTGATCTGCAAAGATAAATGTCCCAAGCTTCTCACTCCACATGCCCACAGCACAGACCCCCAGGTAGGACACTGTCCATAATCCGCCATGCTCTGGGAGCTCTCTGTGGGTGCCTAAACAATGCCATCTTGCCCCTCCCCTCTTCATCTTTTGTAATGATTCTTTTCCCTTAGAATCTACATAGTCAGGTTTTTCAATCACTGTCGATGAACACACCACCCTTGATAGAACCCTAGTGTGCTGTCCATTGGTAATAAATTTAAAGCACTGAACAGTATAATTCTCTCTCTATTCTCTCTCTCTCTCTGTCTCTCTCTCTCTCCACCCACTCTTAAAAGGTAATTATCTGTTTGAAAGGGGCAAGGCAGTGTTAGCGTAAGGAGCTCCAAGAGTAAGATTCTCCTACAGTGCATTTAGTAATCACCCAGACTAATCTAAATCATCTGTTTGGGGGGCAGGAGACCTAAAGAACATCCTGCAAATTCCTTGGAATTCAGGATGGAGGAGACAGCCAGTCTGCAGTGAAGATTCATGAGTAAAGCGCTCCACACCATGGAGATCACTGGCAGCACAAGCTTCCTTTGGAGCTATTCCCTGGCTCGAGTTGGAAGCACCATTTTCCAAACATGGGAAAAGAAGAGACAACCAGGCACTGATTACAGCTACTCACTAGTAAATTTGTCTGGCTAAAGTCAAGTCCTAAGAACAGATAAAGTTTGAGCCTGACTTGGGTCATAAAGAGTCCAGTAGCCTTGATTGTAACTAAATGCATTTTAACTCAATGCATGCAGGGCAGCAGGGCTGCTTGGAAATCACAGTGAGGGTAGGGACTGAGTTCTTTATACCCAGGTTGGTTTGCAGCCCTAGCCTCAGTTCTACTTCTACTTCTGGCAGGTATTTTCAGCCCACAAAGATTAGACTGGTGGGCAAGCCTGTGTATAAATCTCCACCCCCAAATGCAAAACTACTGTAAGAGACAAAGACAGACACTATATATTATTGAAAGGGCTAATCTTTCAAGAAGAAAGCACAATCATAAACATTTATACACCTAAAAGGAGCACCAAAATATACATGAAGAAAACACTGGAAAAATTTTGTGGAAAAATAGATGCCTCTACAATTAGATTGGGGACTTTAATAAGCCATTATCACCATTAGACAGAACATCTTGACAGAGAATTAATAAAAAAACAAAGACCTGGAATAATACACTAGAGGATCTGGATCTAATGGACATATACAGAACACTACACACAAATATAGTGGAATATACATTCTTCTCAAAAGCACATGGATCATACTCCAAGAAAGACCACATGCTAGACCACAGAAAAAAATCTCAATGAATTCAGAGTGATTAATATTATACAAAGTAATATCTCTGACAAAAATGGAATGAAACTGAAAATCAATAAGGGCCAGACAACCAGATTAGGCACGAAGATATGGAAGTTAACAAACACACTCTTAGACAAACAGTGGGTCAAGGAGGAAATCTCAAAAGAAATCAGTAACTACCTTGAAACGAATGAAAATGACAACACAACATATCAAAACCTATGGGATGCAGCCAAACCTGTATTGAGAGGGAAATTCATAGCCATAAATGCATATATCAAAAAAGAAGAAAGAGCTAAAATCGAAGAGATAACTGCACACCTCGATGAACTGGAAAAACAACACTAAACTATCCCCAAAGGAAGTAGAAAAAGGAAATTACAAACATTGGAGCAGAAGTAATTGAAATAGAAAATAAGAAAGCACTAGAAAAAGTAAACAAAACCAAAAGCTGGTTCTTCAAGAGGATCAATAAAACTGACATATCCTTAGCCAAACTACCAAAGAAAAAAAGAAAGCAATGCAAATACACAAAATAAGTTGTGAAGTTGGGGCTATCACCACTGACACCACAGAAATAAAGTGTACCATAAAAGGATATTTGAAAAATTATATGCCAACAAGAATGATAATTTAGAGGAAACATATTCCTAGAAACTCACAAGCAGCCTACATTGGCAAAAGAAGAAATTGCTGAACTCAACAGTCCAATAAGAAAGTAAAGAGATAGACTCAGTAATCAAAAACAGCCCAACTATGAAGAGCCAGGACCAGATGGCTTCACAGGTGAATCCTACTCTACATTCTGGAAAGAACTATCACCAATCCTGCTTAAGATCTTCCAAAAAAATAGAAGAAGGAACATTGCCTAACATCCTATGATGACAATATTACTCTAATACCAAAGACAAAGATGCCACAAGAAAGGAAAATTAAAGACCATACTCTCTAATAAACCTAGATGCTAAAATCCTCAAGAAAATACTTCCTAAAAGTATTCAACAACATATCAAATGAATTATACACCATGACCAAGTGGGTTTCACCCCTGGTATGCAATGACAGTTAAACATAAGAAAATCAATGTAATACACCACAAAAACAGATTCAATGAAAAAAAAAACACATGATCATCTATATATATGCATAAAAAGCATTCAACAAAATACAGTACCCTTTCCTGATCAAAACACTGCAAAAGATAGGAATAGAAGGAAACTTTCTGAACACGATAAAAGGCATATATAAAAAACCTTCAGCTAACATCATATAAATGGTGAAATCCTAAAAGCTTCCCCTCTAAGATCAGGAACAAGACAAGGATGCCAACTATCACTGCTCCTATTTAACATTGTCTTAGTAGTTCTTTCTTGAGCACTGATGCAAGAAAAAGATAGAAAATGCTTCCAAGTTGGAAAGGAAGAAGAAAAATTTCACTATTTGCAGACGACATGATCCTGTACATAGAAAGCCCTGAGAAATCTACAAGAAAGCTTCCAAAACTTATAAATGAGTTCAGTAAAGTCACAGGCTATAAGATCAATGCTCAAAAATCAGTAACATTTCTGTATACCAATAATAAGCAATCTGAGAAGGAAATCAGGAAAAAAAAAAAACATTTACAGTAGTAATTAAAAGAACCAAAAACCTAGCAATAAATTTAAGTAAAAATGTAATAGACTTATATACAGAAAATTACACAACACTGTTAAATAAAATGAAAAAGACCTAAGTCAATGGAAGAATATTTCCTGTTATTGGATAGAAAGACTAAATATCATTAAGATGTCTATCCTACCAAAACTAATGTGCAAATTTAAAGCAATCCCAATAAAAGTCAACACAGCATTTTTTACTGAATTAAAAAAACTAACTACAAGATTTAGTTGGAATGGTAGGAGACCCTGAATTGCAAAAGAGATATTGGAAAAGAAAAATGAAATTGGAGGTAGCACACTACCTGACTTTAAAACATACTACAAATGTACAATGGTCAAAACTGCATGGTATTGACACAAGGATAGACATACTGACCAATGGAAACAAATTGAGAGTTCTGATATAAATCCTTGCATATACAGTCATCTAATATTCAACAAGGCCACCAAGCCCACTCAGTTGGGAGTGAATGGCCTCTTCAACAAGTGGTGCTTGGAGAACTGGATATCCATATCCAAAAGAATGAAAGAGGAACACCATCTCACACCTTATACAAAAATCAACTCCAGATGCATCAAAGATCTAAATATAAGAGCCAAAACCATAAAGACCTTGGAAGATAAAGTAGGGAAGCATCTACAGGACCTTGTAATAGGAAATGTTTTCATGAACTTCACACCTAAATCATGGGCAGCAAAGGAAAAATTAGATGAATGGGATCTCCTTAAAATTAAAAATATTTGCACTTCAATGGATGTTATCAAGAAAGTAAAAAGGCAGTTTATTCAATGGGAGAAAATATTTGGTAACCATATATGATATGAGCCTAATACTCTGCATATATAAAGAAATCCAACACCTCAAAAATTAGAAGACAAACAACCCATTTAAAAAATGAGCAAGTGACCTGAAAAGACACTTCTCTGAGGAAGAAATAAAAATAGCTTAAAAGCATATGAAAAGATGCTCAACATCACTAGCTATTAAGGAAATGCAAATCAAAACTACAATGAGATACCATCTTACAGCCATTAGAATGGCAGCTATTAAAAAAACCACAGACTATAATTGTTGGAGAGGATGTGGAGGAAAGGGAACCCTCATCTACTGTTAGTGGAAATGTAGAATGGTCCAGCCATTGTGGAGGAGAGTTTGGTGGTTCCAAAAAAATGTAACTATAGAACTTCCATATGATCCAGCAATTCCACTGCTGGGTATATACTTAGAGGATTTGAAAGCCAAGACACGAACAGATATATGCACACCAATGTTCATAAAGGCATTATTCAATATTGCCAAAAGTTGGAATCAACCCAGGTGCCCATCAACAGATGAATTGATAAACAAAATTTGGTACATATATACCATGGAATATTTCTCAGCTATAAGAAGGAATAAAGTGCTAACACACAGGATAACATGCATGAATCTTGAGGACCTTATGTTGAATGAAGCAAGCCAGGCATTGAAGGATGAACAGTGCATGATATCACTGATATGAATTAAGCAAATTGAGCAGACTCAGAGAGCTATTATATGGAAGATGGGTTTGCAGGAAATAGAAAGGGAGAAGAAGGTTGTGAGTCAACAACCATGTGGACGTAGTCTATGGTCAGGTGAAAGTGTGTAGCTGCATATTGAAGGGATATGATAAGAGGGCAGTGATATTATTTGGTTGGGTGGTGCAGATTTGACAAGTGGGTGGATTAGGAAGTGTAGATTGGAAGGTCCAGGGAACTGGGAGGAAGGTTGGGAGAGGGACCAGGTGAACACTGGGGACTTGTGGGTATGAGTTTGAAAGTACAGAGTTTGGAATGCTCTTATGGCAATATGAAAAGGAAGGGTTATTGGTTTAGGGTGTTGGATGGGGGGGGCATTTGAGACAGGGCACACTTGGAGCATTCTTCTAGCGAGTGGGTGAGTGAACATTCTGTCTTAATGTATTGTACCATTGGGTGGAGACGCACATAATGAGTGGGAAGGAGTTGTACTCCCATCCTTGGGAGGACCGATTTTTTCACAATTAGACAGGTGGGAGTTTCTCAAGAGCATAGGAGGTTCCTAATAGGGAAGGAAAAACCAGTGTGTCAAGACCTCAGTCTCACTGCATGTAACTATGACTCTTGTCATCCAAGAACTGGATGCAGGGGGTCACCTTTGGCCCCAAGAGGAGGGTGAGGGAGGAATAAAATAGATCAAACAGGGAGTATTTAGTGGGCAGTGGAAGTGTTCTACATGATCTTACAATGATGGACACAAGACATGGTAAATATCATTAAAATTTATAAAAGTGTACAGTCTAAAATGTAAACCATAATCTAAACCACTGAACATGTTTATTAGCTATGTTTCACTATTTGTATAGCAATTATAACAAAGATACCATCCATATATAAAAAGGTATTATTATGGGGGGGGGAGGAAAAGGGGAGGATGTTGGGTCATGAGTCTCCTGTATTCTGTGTGTGACTGTGCTGTGACCTAAAGCTTCTTTGAAAACAAATAGAAAAATAGTGAGACATTGGGGAAAGAGTGGGGAAGATGCCGTGGTACAGAAAGGACACCAGCCATTGCAGTGATGAAAGGCAAAATGTCAAAAAAATATATTTTTTAATATTTTTCATTTTTTTAAATATCCCAATCTTTTAATTTTTTTGCATTTTTAGTTTTTTATTTTTATGTATTTTATTTCTTTTATTTAAACTTATCATTATTGTGTCACTTTCCTATTAATTGTATTTGGCAATCATAATAGCTTCATTTTTGAAGAAGAGTTACAAGTGGGGTGGGGGACAATCATTGGTGTGGGGTGTCAGTGATGGAGGATGCATGGAAGGAAGTTCACCTGAGCATTCATATAAGGTATATAAATATGTTCAAATGTTCACGGGGTATTGCCACAGTGGGTGGAGACACACAATAAATGAGAGAATACTGAATTCCCATTCTGGAGAGCTCAGCCACACTTTCTAACGGAGTAGCAACAATCCCCCAAATGCATGGGCAGTTACTGGCAAAGGAGGATGATCCACTGAAGGGCCCTTGATTTTGACAACTATGCTTATGAGCCTTTGCTCTTGAAATTGAAACTTAGTCTACTGTTAGGGGTGCCTAGGGGTTGTCTCCTGAGAGCCTCCTTTTTGCTCAAATGTTGACTCTCTCTAAGCCAACTCAGCATATAAATGAATTACCTTCCCCCCAGCATGGGACGTGACTTTTAGGGATGAAACTCCCTGGTACTGAGCGATTGCTACCAACCACCAACTAGCAATGCAAGGGGAAAAAGCCCTCAAATATTTGGGGAAAAGGTAAAGACAAATGAGTTTATATGGCTAAGAGACTTCAAAGTGAGTCAGGAGATCATCCCAGAGGTAACGCTTACACACGTCTCAGCAGGATCTCATAGACTGCCAAAGTGGATACTACACCAAATAGTGGGGCTCCTGAGTGCTCTGGAGACACCCAGGTCCTATGGTCAGGGTGGATAGCTCTGGAGTTTGGTGCTTTGCCAGTGGTCCCTACTTTGGAGATTGTGTGCCTGAGAGTGACAGTGTTGGACTCAATTACGTCTTCCCTACACATGACTCATCTGTCCCTTCTATTAAAACCTATATTTGGTGCTGGAGTTTGTAGGTGTACATCCAGAGACTCGAGTCTTTGGGCTGTCCATGTGCTGGCTGGGCCTGGAACCTCGGTGGAGTTTCATCACCTAGTCTACAGCTCATTGGACTCACCCAGGACAACTGGCGGTGAGATGATAGCAATGGCAGTCCCAGGGAACAGACAGTGTCTGCAGCTGCAGGCAAGATTGTCCCATTCATCTTCCCCACGGGATATAAGCCCCTTCTCAATTGTAGGTGGAATAGATGTCACCATCCCATAATCCTCAGGATTGGGCCAAGAACTATGGAGCAGAGTGGACTTACTCATATTCTGTTATAGACATACTGCAATTATAACAATGGAAGAAACTACAACATTGATGTGGAGACATTGGCCACTGTAGGCTCTGGGGACAGGAAGAGGGAAAAAATGTTGTAATATGGGGACTATTTCGGGACTTGGGAATCATCCTGAGTGACGTTGCAACGACAGATACAGGCCATTTTATATCATCACATAACTTGCAGAACTGTGTGGGAAAGAGTGTAAACTACAATGTGACCTATGGTCTATGTTTAATGGCAAAACCCCAGGATGCATTTGTCATTTGCAATGAATGTGCCACACTAATAAAGGATGCTTTGTGGAAGGCTGTGGGAGTCGTGGGGAGTGGAGCACATGGGAATTCCTATATTTTTTGTAGCATTTGTGTAATCTAAGTATCTTTTAAAATATATAAAATAAAATAAAAAACTAAAAAAAACACAAAGCATTTGATTTGGGCATATATGAATGATAATTTAGCTTGCCACCTTCTCTTTGATGCATAAATAAAAAATGTTAGCCCCACCCCTGCAAATTCTAATCTTTGGTTCACCTTTTAGCTTATGCCAATTTGTTATTTTTCAAATAACCAATTTATTTGAAAAATAAATAAATTTAATTTTATTTAAATTTAATAGCAAAGGAAATCCATATAATGTGTGAACTCAGTTTCTTTGCTCTTACTCAATAAAAAATATATAAAGTTATTTATTTAGTAGAAAAAATGAAAGAAAAATATAGGGGATTCCCATATAAACAAACCTCTCCCAATCTCCCTAATAATAACATTTTACATGTGCATGGTTCATTTGTTAAAATTGATGTACAAATACTGAAGCATTGCTACTAACCACGGTCATTTGTATATATTATGATTTATATTTTGTGCATACACTTACATACATTTTGACAAAATTTAAAAAGACCTATATCCATCATTTAAAGATCATACAGAACAATTCCAGTGCGCTA
This sequence comes from Cabassous unicinctus, assembly GCA_029593785.1. Classification (NCBI taxonomy): domain Eukaryota; kingdom Metazoa; phylum Chordata; class Mammalia; order Cingulata; family Chlamyphoridae; genus Cabassous; species Cabassous unicinctus. The sequence continues at coordinate 24,298 of JAQZBX010017539.1, read as the reverse complement.
ATAATGTCATATACTAGATCTCTTCTATTTTTCTCTCCCCCTCCTGTCAGTATCTATGGTAACCATTAAGTTTCAAAATTTGATGAATAAGGTTCATAGTTACATGCAGTAATATTAAGGGCTTGATAACGTTGTCTGTTTTCTTTTATTAGGCACTGCCTATGTTCTCAAGAGATTCTTGTCCCTCTAGTTGAGAACTTAGCAGGATGCCCCAATATGTCCTTTTCCTGTTTATTGTGTGTGTTTCCACCCACTGAGATAAGAAACTATAACAAGATGCACACTTTCATATTCTATAGAGGCATGCCCTCGTGCACTTTATCCTTCATTTAACACACCCCTCATGCCCTGAACCAGTAATCCTCCCCTCCATATTTACCAAAATAACATTCCCACCATTGTACTTTTAACCACAGCCCTGCAAATCACCAGAGTTCACTGTTCCTTCCTCCAACACTTTTCTTTCCTCAAACCCTCCCCCCAGTTCCACTGATAGTCCAAACCAAGCCCACACCCTACTCCCTTTAAATTCATGCACCCTAGAACCAAATCTCAACACTTCACCCCTATCACCCCTATCTATTGCACAACCTTCCACCTTATAGATTTTGCCCTTATTGAGCATTGTCTAACCACCCTCTATTCCCTTTCTGTCTCCTGCTAATCTATCTTCCAGACTCTAGCTCTGTGAGTCTGCTGAATTTGCTTAAGTCACATCAGTGAAGTCAGGTAATGTTTGTCATTTACTCAATATTTGGTCTGCAAGATTAATCCTTGTTGTCCATGTGTTAATAACTGCATTCCTTCTTACAGCTGAGTAATATTCTATTGTATGTATATGCCACAATTTTTTTATCCATTCATCCATTGATGGGCACTTGGGTTGCTTCCAATTTTGGCATTAATGAATAATGCCACTATGAGAACTGTGTGCATATATATCTGTTTGTGTCCCTGCTTTCAATTCTTCTGGGTATATACTGAGAAGTGGGGTTGCTAGACCATATGGCAGTTCTATAGTTAGCTTCCTGAGGATTACTGAAGTGTCCTCCACAATGGCTGCATCAGTCTACATTTCCAACAGTGGTGGATGAGTGTTCCTTTGCTCCATATCCAATACTTGTAGTCCTCTTTTTTTAAATAGTTACCAGTCAAACATGTGTGAGATGATATCTCATTGCTGTTTTTATTTGCATTTCCCTAATAGTTAGTGATGTTGAGCACCTTTCATGAGATTTTTAGTCATTTGTATTTCTTTTTTTGGAGAGCTATCTATTCAAATTTCTTGCCCATTTTAAAAATGGGTTGTTTTTCTTTTTGAGATTTAGGATTTATTTATATATGCTGAATATTAAGTCCTTATCAGATAGATGGTTACCAAATATTTTCTCCCATTGAGTAGCTGCTTTTTCACCTTCTTGACCAACTCCTTTGAACTGCAAAAGATTTTAATTTTGAGGAGGTCCCATCTATCTATTTTATCTTTCATTGCTTGTGCTTTATGTGAAAAATTTATGAAACCATTTCTTTTTACAATATCTTATAGATGCTTCCCTACATTATCTTCTAGGAATTTTATGATTTTGCCTTTAATATTTAGGTCTTTGGATCATCTTGAAATAATTTTTGTATAGGACAGGAGATGGTGATCCTCTCTCATTCTTTTGGATATGGATATCCAGTTTCCCAGCAACATTTGTTGAAGAGGCCATTCTCTCCCACTTGAGTGGGCTTGGTGTATTTGTTGAATAACAGTTGAAATTATATGCAAGGATGTATATCAGAAATCTTAATTTGGTTCCATTAGTCAGTATGTCTAACCTTTTGGCAATACTATGTAGTTTTGATCACTGTAGATTTGTAGTATGCTTTAAAGTCAGATAGTGTGATTCCTCCAATTTTGCTCTTCTTTTTCAATATGCTTTTGCCTATTCAGTTCTCTTTGCCCTTTCAAATAAATTTCATAGCTAGCTTTTACAATTCTACATAAAATGTTGAAATTTTATTGGGATTGCATTAAATCTGTAAAACAATCTGGGTAGACAGACATCTTAATGATGTTTAGTCTTCCAATCTATTAACAATATATATTCTACCATTAATTTAGATCTTCTTTGAACTCATTTCACAATTTTGCCTAGTTTTCTGTGTACAATACTTTACTCCCTTTGTTAAGTTTATTTCTTAGTATTTGATTCTTTTCATTGCTATAGTAAGTGGAATTTTTTGCTCATTATTGGTATACAGAAATGTTGCTGACTTTTGTATGTTGATCTTATATCCTACCACTTAACTGAACTTTTTTATCAGTTCTAAAATCTTTGTTGTATATTTCTCAGGGCTTTCTATGTCAGGATTATGTCATCTGCAAATAATGAAATTTTATATCTTCATGCCTTTATAGCTTTTTCTTGCCTAAGTGCTCAAGGAAATTCTTCAAACACAATGTTAAATAAGAGCAGTGACAGTGTAATCCTTGTCTTGTTCTAGATAAGAAAGGGAAAGCCTTCAGCATTTCACTATTTCATCTGATGATAGCTTTGGAGTTTTCATACATACATTTATCATGCTGAGGATGAATCCTTCTTTTGAAGTGTTTTTATCAAGAAAGAATGCTGTATTTTGTCAAATGCTTATTCTGTATCAATAGAGATGACAATATGATTTATTTTTCTTTCAATGTGTTAGTGTAGTGCTATACATCGATTTATTTTCTTATGTTGAACCATCCTTACATACTAGGGATGAAATCCATTTAGTCATGGTGTATTATTTATTTGATGTGTTGTTGAATACGATTAGCAATTATTTTGCTGAGGATTTTAGCATCCTGGTTCATTAGAGAGGTTTGTCTACAGTTTTCCTTTCCTGTGGTATATTTATGTGGTTTTGTTATTAGGGTGATTTTGGCATCATAGAATGAGTTTAGCAATGTTCCTTCTATTTGTTGGAAGAGTTTAAGCAGGATTCATGTTAGTTCTTTTGAGAATGATTAGTAGAATTCACCTATAAAGCCATCTGCTACTGGGTTCTTATTAAATGTTAGGCTTTTGATGACTAATTCAATGTTGTTATTTTGATTGGTCTGTTGAGTTCATAAATTTCTTCTTTCATTCAATGTATTCTGCTTGTATGTTTCTACATGCTTTATATGTAAAGTTTAATTAGTCTTAAACCTTAAGCCCAAAGGTCAAGCAACAAAAGAAAAAATAGAGAAATGGGACCTCCTCAAAATTAAACACTTTTGCACCACAATGGACATTATCAAAAGGTGAAAGTACAGCCAATTCAATGGGAGAAAATATTTGGCAATAATATATCCAATAAGGGTTTAATATCCATAATATATAAAGAGATCATATAAATAAAAAATAAAAACACAAACTAACTGATTTAAAAATGGGCAAAAGACTTGAAAAGACAACTCTCTAAAGAAATACAAATGGCGAAGAAACAATGAAATAATGTACAATATCACTAGCAATTAGGGAAATGCAAATCAAAACTACAATGAGATATCATTTCACACTTATTATACTGGTTACTACTAAAATGTCAGAAAACTGTAAATGTTGGAGAGGATGTGGAGAGATAAGAACACTTAATCATGGTTGGTGAGAGCCCCTGAGTGTACACTTTGGATAGAATGTACAAGGCATGGTACTGTATAACCCAGTGAACCATGTGGTGGAAGATGGACTTTGGTTACCAGTTCAAATATGAGTATGTTCTTTCATGAACTATAACTAATGGACAATAATACATAATGTTAATAATAGGGGGTGCATGGAAAAAATATACCAACTATGGACCATAGTTTGTGGTAATAATCTGATCACATTCTTTCATAATCTGTAACAAATGTTCCACAACAATGTAAGGTGTTGGTGAAGGGATGATTTATAAGAATTCTGCATATTATACAAGATTGTTTTGTGAGCTCACAACTTCTTTAATAAAAAAATAATTAATATTTCCAGACATATATTATTGCTCTTTAGTTGCTGGTATATTTAAAGTAATTATGAATACAGTCAAATTTAAACCTACCATCTTCCCTTGGGAAGTTTAAGTATTTTACAAATATTTTCAAATATGTTTGTCCATTTTATGAGGTTGTTTTCTTTTTTCTTTTTGAGTGTTAAATATTCTTTATAATTCTAGACACAAGTCCTTTATTAGATTTATGTTTTGAAAATCTGTTATTCAAGCGTGTTTTTTCTCTTAATTTTCTTAAAAGTATCTCTTTTTATTTCAATATTGCATAAACTGGGTTTCTGTAGCTTAATAATTCTTAACATCAGGTGTTGTGTGCCTTCCAACTTGTTTTTAATTTTCAAAAAAATGTTTAGATGTTTACAAATTTTGCTTTTCCATACAGAGGTTATAGCCAACATATCAATTTGAACAACAAAAGACTACAGAGATGTTCAGGAGATTGCATTATGTTCATTATTGCAAATTTTCTGGTGAAAAATTCCCTCCATTCCCTAAATTTTCCTGAGACAATCAATTTCAAAATTACAGTTCAGTGTATTGTAATAAACTGAAGACAAACTAATGACAAATATTTTACAACCCTTAAAATAAATAAAATAAAAAGCCATAATATTAAGACTATGACAATATATGTGCAAAGTGTTGGAAAGAATCAACATGGAAAAACCCTTGTTAAATTTAATTTCTATATAACAAAAAATATTCTGCAAAAAGAAGCCAAAATAAAGACTTTCCATAAAAAAATGGAGAGAATTTTCAGAGCTACAGGACAGAATGAAAAGTAATAGAGTACCTTACAGCATAGGTTGTAATCTCTTTTTATTATGTCAGAAGTGGAAATGTCTTAGATACTATGATTATCTGCCTGGGAACATATTGACTCACCTGAAATCTTAATCAAAGCAATGAGAAGATTTGCAAAGGTAGTGAGTTGGATATTGAAATAAACAGCCCATTTAAGAGGAACAGACATTTAGAAGAAATAATACAAGAAAAGATTCATTTATAAAATAATAAGAAACCATGAAGTTGTCAGAAATACACTTATGCTAAAAGACTAAAAAGGTAAGCTAATCTTGAAGTAAAGTGAAATTGTAGGTCCTCCTCTTTGGGAAAAAAAAGCCCAATTGTCTTAATGATATCACTTCACCCTAATTAGGTGATATATGACATATGATTCTTAATTAAAATATAAGTACTGGAGGAAAACATGGTGAAAATTTTGAGACATAGACTAAGGGGATTTTTCTGACTCAGGTTTAAAATATGAGACAAAAATAAATGAAAAATTATACAACTAAATTAAAATAAAATAACTTTTCAAGAAAACATAAAGAATTAAAAACTGGCTATTGGGCAAAATATTTGAAACTCAGATTAACCAACAGTTAATGGTTCTTATAAAAATATTCATATCAAGAAGAAAAAGTACAATAACAAAACAGAAAATGATAAAAGCATGTGAATAAAAAACATATGTGTTTTTGCAAATATCAAATACAAATAACCCTGACTCTTAAATATATAGGTTAAATACTGTATTTACTCTTAATGAAAATATTAATTAAAGGCATCCAAACATTTCTCACTTATCAAATAGGCAAAATCCAACATTTCTAAAATTGTCTTTTTTAATAAACTGCAGAATAAATGCCATTCTTTCATGAATGTTGGACATTAAACATGGTTAGTGGAGGTCCAAATTTTACAGTTCCTATTGAGGACAATTTTTCAACATGTATTAAATTAATGAATTTTTTCTTGTACTAAAATTTAAACATCTGAAATTAATCGTATGGAAACACACACACACACATATATACAAACACATACACATACATACACATTCTAATTTAAAATATTTATACAAATTTGTCACAGTCCTGCTTGGAATTTCAAGAACTAGAAATATTCAGAGTGTCCAATATTGAGGGTACTTTTAAAAGAAAGAAAATTCAAAATATTTAATAAAAAATAAATGCTCACTTTATCCTCATATCAAATATAGTTTGAAATATATATATATATATATTTATGGGGTATATATATATACCTAATTTATTTCTGAATATTTACCTTTATATGGTGTTGAATTTGAAACATGTGACAGGATTCAATTTTAGTATAAAATGAAATTATATAAATTAAATCACATGGTATTATAATCATATAGGATATATGAAATTGTGTTGAACAAAGTTTGAGTGAAATGTACCTGGGGATTGGAAGAATGTGAATCACAGAGCTCTGAGTTTTTCAGTGAGGTCAAGGAAACTTCCTGAAGGAAGATTTGCATGAGGGGAGATCCTGCAGAACAATTACACAACTAGATTTTTAGGATGGGAAGAGTATATCTAGTGGAATGAGCAGCATATTCAAAGATTTTCTTAGGAAGGAACATGGCAAGTATATGTCGATAAGACAAATAGTTTGGGTTTAATGCTGACAATGGTAGGGAACATGGAAATGAAAGAAGTAATACAGAGTCCTAGGTCAGGATCAGCAGTTTAGTTTATATTGTTAAAAAATGCAAGGGTGTTGACCAGTTTTAAGAAGGAAGCAAATAAAATATATTTAATGTTACAACAGGTTCCCTCTGCTTGGACCATGGAATTTGGTTTGCAAGATGATGTAAGGAGAAGTGGACAGACCCATAAGGAGATTACTGTGGCATCCAAAATACAGATATGCATAGCTCAGATTCCAGTATGGGTCTTGGAGATGGAATCATGATGATGCAATCCAAAAGAATTTGGTAGCAAAAATAAGCAATGATTAGTGATTGATTAGCTATAAACAATGATGGAGTGATATAACAAGGAGGATTCTAAGGTGTTGATTTTCCCAACTCAAATAGGTATGAGGCCATTTTATAAGATGCTGTTATTATTAAGTTTTACTTGGTGGTAAAATAAAGCTGAGTTTAATTTTATACATGCTAACTTCCACAGTTAAATCCTGTATTCACAAGAAAATAATCAGTGAAAGCGACAGATATTTTGCTTGGAAATTCAGTACAGCAGCATTTTGAAGGAGCATACATGAATACAAACTTAATATTGAAAATAAAAAGTAAACTATAAAAAGTAAATATATACATGCATATTTAAACCAACTGGTAAAAATGCACATCCCAAATTATTGTCAAGATTTAAGAAACAGTCAGTAAAAAAATATTTTCTTCTCTTGGTAGTATTGCTTGTCTTTAGCTTTCAGAATTGTCTTCAAATAATATCTCCTTTTATAACCAAAATAAAATAAAATATATAATTTTTCTCTTGATTTGACTCATCTTCACCTGAAATTTCCATTTTGTTTTGTACTATAATTTTATGAACATGTGATTTTATTTTATTTTATTCATTCCAAAATTCAGAATCATCAGGTTAAATGCTTACATCCTAAAGAAAATGTGATAACTAGTTGAAATGCCAAATTGCCTATTTCCAGTGAAAATACCATTATTGCTTTTACTGCATTTTTTAAAAGTTCTAAGAATTCACAAAAATAAAATATCAGGATGAAATGAATGGATGAGACAATCAAACTTCTTGTGTTAGTTTTCAAAATGGAATTGATTTTGTGACCCTTAACCTTTGATTTTGATATAGGTTGCCCACCCACAGGTCTTGTTTTGCCTTAGTAAAAGCAGGCAATATGGCATTTTAGAGAGGTGAAGGTGGCAAAGAGAAAAGTGAATTCAATATGAATATGTTAACATATATTATCCCAAGGATTCACATGTTGGAAAGATTACCATTAACAAATTAAGGAAATCTCCTTTCAGTTCGAAATACATGCAGAATTTGCTGTTTTCTGATTCAGTATATTTCACTGGTAGCTTAAAATATTACTTGGTAGCTTAAAATAGTTTGTTAGTTTGTATATAGTTTGTATATATTTTGTTAGTTTGATATTCTGATGGAAATAGAAAGTTTAAGAAAGATGTATGGCATAAATTTCATATTTATAAGTAGAGGTAATGTTGAAACAGTATTTGTGAATTTGTACTTCTTTTAAAGTGAAAACTTACTATGCAAACAAAAGATATTTACTATAATTTTAATATATACCTATTGTCATAGGCAAAAGTTTAATACGAGAAAATTTTCAAACACTTGCATATGCCACAGGCTCTTGGTTTCATTTTAATCTTTTATCATTAAAATTGTATGTTTAGGGAGATATGGCTCAATCAGTTGAGCTCCTGACTCTCACTTAGGAGGTCCTGTGTTCAATATCCAGTGCCTCCTGAAAAAGAAAAATGAACAACAAACAAAACAAATAAAAAAGATACAGGCCATTATATATTTTGTCATAACTTACAAAATTTGTTTGACAAAGTGTAAAGTATAATGTAAACTATAATCCACACTTAGTGGCAATGCTCCAAAATGTGTTCATCAATTTTAACAAAAATGTACCACACTAATGAAGGATGTTGCTAATGAGGGAAAGTGTGGGAGAGGAGGAAGGGGGGCAAATGGGAATCCCTTATATTTTTTATGTAACATTTATGTAATCTAAGGCAGTTAAAAAATTAAAAATTATTAAAAACATGGATAATGTATCAAATAGTATATCCAAAAAATAAAATAAAAACAAGTCAGGGAAGCCAATGTGGCTCAGTGGTTGTGAGTGGCTTCCCACATGCAAGGTGATGGATTCAATCCCTGGTCCCCAGTGCCGCAAACAAACTAACAAACAAAAATTGTTTGTTTAAAATCTTGGTAGCTTAAAATAGTGCTTCTTAAAATTCAGTGATTGAACCAGTTACCTGGGGATCTGGTTAAAAAGGCAGATAGTCACTCATGAGATCTAAGATGTGGCCTGAGATTGTGTATTTCCCAAAGGCTCCTAGATGGCCTTAATGTTGCTGGTCCACAGATGACATTTTGAATAGGGATGGTTTGGGGCTAATTCAGTGAAGGACATTCATTTTAAAAAGATGGATTGGCAATCTTTCTTCCAGCACCCTTACTTTCCCTTTAGCTCCTAAACTGTACTAAAATGCACTGAAAATTGTAAAGCTTTTTTATTCACATGGAAGGAGGACACATAATGATGGCAATTAATTTCATTTTTATACTCTAAATTCAAATAATATCTGCTGAATCAATTGGCTGCATGGAAATCTAAGGGTTTATAGTGGTTTTGCCATGTTAGATTTCCCATCTTGTACTCCGTTGTTCTTAGTTTTGCTTTATTTCCCTCCACTTATTAATCATGGACACATTTATTCATGTTTTTTTATTATAAGAAAAATCTGATTATCTGATATTTTTGTTTATTCTTATATATATATGGTTATGGGTATAATGAAATAGACAATGCCAAGGATTAGTGCACAGCTAAATAATTTATACTGATTGCTTATATAGTGAGTACATTTATGAGTTCCAAAGAGTTTTTTTTTTTAAGATTTATTTATTTATTTATTTATTTATCCCCCGCTTGCTGCTTGTGCTTGCTGTGTCCATTCACTGTGTGTTTCTTCCGTTTCTGCTTATCTCCCGCTTGCTGTGAGGTCCCGCTGCATCAGCCCACCGTGCCGTGTGGGCTGGCCTGCCCTCACACATGGTAATCGGGGGCTCTATGGATTGAGCCACACCCGCTTCCCCCAAAGAGTTTTTATTAGCCCATCTGCCAGATTGAAGAGCACAGCTCCCTTTATCAGAAACTATTTCTTTTTATGGAACATGGATGATGCTAATGCTTTTATTATGTAAATATTCATCTGACACATTATATGAAAGTAAACTAGATTATTTTCTGATTGTGAAAGACTTCTGGAAAGGTAACTTGTGATATTTCTCTTTTTATCACTATGGCATTGCACTATGGTATCATTAAACAAAATACGTATAGAATAAGTATTTGAAAGTAATTCAAACTGAAAACTAAAGTTCAGTGAAATATGCATATTATATGGCTATCAATTTCATAATATAATTTTCAATACTTACTATTTTCAAATATAGTTTGAAAGCCCACTCTACATTGCTCCATTTAATGGCTCTCTGAAAACACCTGTGTGTTTCAAGCTACAAGCAGTCCCTTTCATGTTAGAACTTTCCTTCACATCCTTGTTTCTCAATGTGTACTCAGTAGATCCCATGGAGAAAAATAAGTAGTACTGGGTAATAGAACCTAAAAGAGAGATGGTGACCACCTGTGAATGCATGTAGCCAACAGTTTAGGTACTATAGCCATGGTGAACCAGATTTCTAAGGACAAATTCCTTAAGAAAATATATGTAGTTGTCTGGAATGTAGAATCCATGAGAACATTGTAAATGATGAGGACATTTCCTGTGAGGGGCAGCAGGTACAAAATGAGAAACACCACAAATAATGTGAACTGCAGTTGGGGAGCACCAGGAAATCAAAGAAAAATGAGCCCCTTCACTGTTGTTTTGTTTGTTACACCCATATTTCATCTTCTCTGATATGGATTGAATCAATAAAGGCCTGGAAGGTGATAGATTAGCAAGAAAAATAACTGGATATTGTCATACTCATTTTTTAGTGATGATAATGAATCTCTAACAATAATAGAAAATATTCCTTGAGAAAAAAGTGGCATCATTCCAAACATTGATTTCTCTCATTTGATTTTCAAAATGAATTTCCAAGATAAATATTCCCCAAAATCCACATTTCACAGATAAAGAAACTGAGGGCATAAGTAGCTTTCCCACAGATACAATACTCAAGTGGTGGGACTGATTTTGAAACTAGCAGCTGATTTAAAAGAGCCAATCTACACTAATACACGCACTGTTGTTACGTGGAAGAACATGGCATTGTCCTATCATTGAAGCATTATGGGAAAATCAACAGCATAAAGCAGGCCAGAGGCCAGGAAACGGGCCTCCTGGACTGGAGCTCCTCAGTCATGTGAGGAACTCCACTGAGACAAAGCAGTACATATACTTTTAACTATATGACCCATGATTTATGTCATCAATTGATGATGGGACAATGTCATATTCTTCCACATAACAATATTACATGTATTAGGGGTTGGAGAGACCAGTACATGGATTAAACTCTGTTAATCATGGACTCATTTATTCATGGTTTTCAGAAAACAAAACAATGAATAGGATTCAAAATATACATGAAAGAGTTTTTGGTTTTAAAATTTTATTAAATTCCCTAATCTACTTGCTTGCTTTAAAATTTGTTATGCCCAAACATATTCCCACAGTAGATAGGAATAGTCAAGCAAATGAATTTAAGAAGAGTTAGAAATCTTTTGAGGAACAACAGATTATCAATAGGCATGTTAGAATATGTGTTCTTCAGTGCCAGAATATTCAGATGATAAGTATAAAGTAAATTATTTTCATAGTATTCATAAAAATATAATATATGTACAATATCTTTATTTTACTTTTGTTTATCAAGTCCCTGAAATAAAGTCACACTTGAAAACTGCTATATCATGGGAAAAAAAAGACAGCTCAACTTAACATGAAGTCATTTGAGTTCATGTATACATTATATTGTTTTAATCATTTATGGAAGTTTTAAATCATAAAATTCTACTGAGAAACTGTAGGCTTTAAAACACATATTAAATATCTCTATGGTATACTGTTGATACAATATATAAGAATTTAAGATATATATAATAAATGGAAATTATGGATTAGACCTATTTAAAATGTCAAGTAATATTTGTGTGGTTAGGGTATACATTTTCTTGTATTTCTACAACAAGCTATATTAATCCCCTAAAACATACTAAGGGTTTTGTCAAATTTCTTGGGTTAAGAAAAATAAATTGTAATATTTGCCAATTATACAACTGTTCAAATATATTTTGGGTTGCAATATACCTAAACTCTATAATTTAGGTAAACTGCTTGGATGAAAGGGCTTGATTTTTGTTTTTCTTTTTCATTATTTTGATTCTCTGATTCTTTAAGAGAAATCTTAAAATTTTTATTATTTATGTAACACCAAGGATCTAAGGGGTTTCTTTTTCCTCTTATGAAAGGAATACTATTAGTTAATTTTCTACCAGGAACCAATGCAAAAAAGTTAAATTAAGTATTTGAAAAGAACATAAGTAGAGCTTTGATAACAGAATCAAGCCAACATCATTCAATGGTGACAATCCCTTTCCTTTTCCTAGGACATATCATATTTACTTAATTCTACCTGTAACAAATTAGGATTACAGATGCTTCATATCTATACTAACTTAGGTGTGATTGGAGGGTAGAAAAATTAATTCTAAATCAATTAATATTTTTACAAACATAAAAATAACACAACTCTGAAATCAAGAAATTTACACATAACTTTTTATTTATTTTGTGGTTTTAATTTTCTCTTATGTGCTAAATGAATGCTTGAGGAAATATATTGTCTCTGCTTATGGAATTACCTAAAGTCATTTTAAAAAGTGTAGTTAATTGGCCTACATCACCATTAATTCCAAGACAAGTGCAGAACAACGTGGATATTTCCACAGGTATATTCATGGTCTGTATTTATTTTTTCGCTATTTCTTCTGGAATGCAATATTATTATTTAAATTTTCTTGTAAGTACTTCCTGTCAGTAAGGTTAAGTATTGGAGCCCATACAGCTTTTGATTGGACCAGAGGGAAATAAACTAAAATATCTTCTCACTGCTGGTAGCTGGGGTTCCATTTGTCTTGACCCTGTATCATAGGCTGTCGCAAGCATCTATACTGTAAATGTCACATACTCTGTTTTGTTTTTTTTTATCAGATACCTTTTCTTCCTTGTCACCAAGGAGCTGGGAAAGCCATGCCCTGAAATGCCCTTTGTCGGAACTATATTCTATCTTAGGGCTTCACATAGGCTTCCTGGGGGATTTCTTTTGGTTTGGGTCATGATGGTCTTCCCCTGGGAGTAAAGAAAGAGCAAAGAAACTACAGGAGATATTAGCAATGTCTCCACAGGTACTGAAGAAAGAGCCTCCTAAATGGCTTTATTGGCTGCCATTGTCAGCAATATTCATGCTTCAAAAGATGATTGCAGAATAGTCTCCCTCTTTATAGCCAGGGTCCTCTAAGGAAAGAGAACCAACAGAAGTTATACATATATATCATAAAGTGTATAATATATACAATATAAATATTATGAGTTTTTCTTTTAATTAAAATTGTCTCATGTGACTGTAGAGATGGGCAAGAACAAATTTCATAGAGCAGGTTGCAAATGAGAGCTCCAATGAAACTTTCTGATGAATTCCCCAGGAGAAACTGGGCAGCTAAATTAGAGATGGACATTCTCCCTTCTGACTGCTGAAATCATCACTTCTCATTTTAAGGCCATCATCTTGATTGGTTTAGACTTTATTCATTGTTGAAGGAAATCCTTAAATTGATTCTAGATGTAATCAGCCATAGATGCAAGCAATTTACTGGTGTTTTAAATCCTCACAGTAACAGTCATGTCAGTGCTTGCTTGACCAAATATCTCTACACCATAACCTAGCCAACTTGACATGTTAACGTAAGCATCACAATCCATACCATGTCAAGTTGGCAGCAATGCACATCTCTTTAAACCATATTTAATCTCTAAATAAAAATATTAACAGTCATAATTTCACCTAACAATACTCAACTATCCGATAAATAACTGAAAACTCTAAATTTCCCACAAAAAGATGCAAGTCTTTGGGTAACATTCAATCCTAAATTTGCTATCAGATAACTTAAATACAAATCACATCATTTAATAAGGGAGTGTTAATATACCCTTGAGGTAAGACAGTGAAGTTATATTGCTGGCCATACAAGCTGAAATCAGACTGTTTCTGGTGATCTTGCTAACAGCTATTGAATACAAAACATTTGCCAAATAAATAGCTGCAAAGCAGGTACAAGGGGATGTGCTGATTTTCTCAAGAAATGATACCATATCTGGAAGAGCAGCAATTGGAGTTGCCACCTGGTTCAGTGTATGATAATCCACTGTCATTCTCCAAATCTATATGTTTTCTGCACAGGCCAAAGAAGAAATTGAATGGACATGTGGTAGAAATCACTGCCACTGCTTCCTTCAAGTCCTTGATAGTGGCACTAATGTCTGTAATCCTTCCAGCAACGTGGTATTGCTTTTTTGCTAGGGATAGGCAGTTCTAGGTGATTCAACTTGGCCTTTCCTACCATAATAGCCCTCACTCTACAAGTCAGGCAACCAATGTGAGGATTCTGACAGTGGCTAATTAGGCCTATACCATTTATATTTTCTGGGGTAACAACCACAGAATAGTTCTAAGGGCTCACTGGACCCACTGTGAGACAGGCCTGAACTAAAATTGTGTGAACCACCTGACCTACATAAGCCCCTACACTGACTGGTAGACCACAATGATATTTTGGGTCTTCTGGAATTAAAGTCACTTCCAAGCTTGGTCTTTAGTAATCCCCTAAATATCTGAACATTTCCTTTTTCCCAAAGCATAGTTTCCCTGGCCAAAAGCCATAGGCCTCTTTGGAGATGGCCAGAAGGAAGATTAACAGTATAAATTTTTGGCAGTGTAGCAGGATCATTCCCCAAGGGGACACAACCTTCCCTTCACTCAAGGTGTTCTGTGTCTTTAAACTGTCTCAAGTCTGGGAATTGATTAAGGGGACATGGCTCTTTGTTTTTGTAATTCAAGTTAGTCTGTTGTTCACTGGACCTAGAACTCTTTTACTAATAATGATCAAATAAGAATTTAGTAGCCTGTCCATTTATTTCATGTCTAGATAGCCCATGATCTAATAGGCAACATGACAGGTCTCTTTGTGTTATACTTTTCTGGTTACTGCCTTGTCTCTGCACTCCATTATGGTATCCAAACCCACCTTGTCTTTGGTGATTAAGTGCTGCCACTCAGCTTCTGTCAACCAGGGATCTGATCATCCCCATTGGGTTTAAGATTCCAAGTTCAGTGACAGCAGTTCTCCCATTGATATCAGACCTAAGGAGAAGAGGGACCACACAGCTCTTAAGCAATAATGGAGTTAGTGTCACAAATTTATTCTCACAGTCCTGGTGAAAGGTGTTTCCTCTGGACATTCCTGGGATAGGTGAGCAGGTTTTACATGATACAACCCCTCTAAAATTCCAATCTCTCTAAGCTTTTGAATCCATTCATCTATATTATGCCAGGGAAGTTCTGGCATTTCAGCTTCAGGTAATGTAGGCTACTTTTTGGTGCTTGCTTGGGCCAACCACCCTGGCCAAATGTTACAGCACTTTCTAACCCCTCAAGCTAAAGCAATTTACCCAGAATTTTGCTTAGTGTGGCCATTTAGATAAATTCAGTCTGAAATTCAGTCTGTTCTAACATTATGTTCCTTCCACAATTTTCATACTCACTTAATATCCATTCCCACAAATATTCCCATGATTTCTGTCAGTGTATATTGGAAAATTCAGGCAGTTCTTCTGGAGTGTAGTGTACCTCTTAATATGTCACACTTTGTACCATACCTTTGGAGGCCTGATGGGAATTCAGTATAGTTATAGGTGTAGAAGAAAATAGGGGTGGTAGGCGTGGGTCATGAGAAGAGCTACAAGTATCTTTTATATATATATATATATATATATTTTTTAAGATGCTTAGATTATATAAATGTTACACAAAAATTACAGGGATTCCCATGATCTCCACCTCCCATACCTCCCATAAAATCTCACATAAACAACTTTCATTAGTGTGGCACTTTACTTGCAATGGATATACACATGCTGGGGCTTTCCCACTAAGCATAGACCACAGTTCACATCATAGACCACACTCTCTCCCACACAGTTCTGCGTGGTATACGCTGATTTAAAATGGCCTATATCCACCACCACAACATCACTCAGGACAATCCCCAAGTAATGAAAAAGCCCCTGTATTAAAACTGCCCTTCCCCTCCCCACCCTGAAAGCATCTAGTGGCCACTGGCTTCACCTCACTATTATAATTTCTTCCATTGATTGAATCCCAATATGTCTACAACAGAATACCATTAAGTCCACTCTAGTCCATTGTTCTTCCCCCAATCCTGAGGGGATTGGAATGTTAATGTCCACTCCATCTCCAAGTGAGAGTGGGCTTATATCCCATGGATACGGTGGATAGGATTATCCTGCCTTCAGCTGCAGGCTGTCTCCATTCCCTGGGATGGTCATTGTCCATCATCGTCATCTCTTCACCAGGTGACTTGGGTGAGTCCATTGAGCTGTAGAGTAAGAGTTGCAGCTCCACCGAGATTCCAGGCACGGCTGGCACATACACAGGCCAGAGGCTCCAGTCTCTGGAAGTACACCTACAAACCCCAGCCTCACATATAGGTTTGCATAGAAGGAACTGATGGACCATGTGCAGGGTGGACTTATTTGAGTCCAACTCTGTCACTCTCAGGAGCACAGATTCCAAAGTAGAGCCCACTGATAAGGCATGAATCTCTGGGGCTATCCCCCCTTATATAGGGCCTGGGTGTCTCCAGAGCCCTCAGGAGTCCCTCTGTGTGGGGTGATATCCACTTTTGTGTTCTATGAGATACTACTGAGGTGTGCATAAGCGTTACCTCTGGGATGACCTCCTGACTCTCTTTGAAGTCTCTTAGCCACATGAACTCATTTGTCTTTACCTATTCCCCCTTTTATTCAAGGTTTTTTACCAGTCATGTTTCCAGTTGGCACTTGGTATTAGTCCCTCATTGTCAGGGAGGCTCATCCCTGGGAGTCATGTCCCACGTTGGGGGGAATGTAATGCATTCATACGCTAATTTTGGTTTAGAGAGAGGCCACATTTGAGCAACAAGGAGGCTCTCAGGTGGCAACTCTTAGGCACCATAACAGTAGGCCAAGTTTCAGTTACAAGAGCATAGACTCATAAGGCTAGTCATCAATAAGAAGAACCCAACAGTGGGCCATCCTCTTTTGCCAGACACTGCCCCTGCACTCGGGGGACTGTTGCTGCTCCCTTGTAGAATATGGCAGAGCTCTCCAGGCTGGTAATTCAGTATTCCCTCATTTATTGAGTGATTGTCTACCCACTGTGACCATGTCCCATCTCTCGATCATTTGAACTATTTTATATATCTTTCATGTATATTCAGATGAACTTACTCCCATGAATCCCCCATCCCAGACATCCCCAGCCAATGATTCTCTGCAACCCTCATTGTAACCCTTCTTTGACCTAAATCTTCCTTGAAGATGAAGCCCATATAATAACCAAATACAATTAATATAAAAATGAAACAATAGTGATAAGCTTAAATGCAAGAGATGAAATACAAGGAAACTCAGAAAAAAAGAACTAAAAATAAAATATAATTAATGGATTGGGATATTCAAAAAAAGAAAATTGGGGAAAACAAAAGAATAATTTTTTTTAAATTTTTCTTTTTCTTTTTTTAATTTTAAATAATTATTATTATTATTTTTATTTTTTCTCCTTTTACCACTGCATTATCGGATGCAAAGTGTGTACCGTGACACCTTCCCCCTCTCATTCCCCAGTGTCTCCCAAATTTTCATTTAGTTTTCAAAGAAGTTTTAGGCCACAGCAAATTCTCACATGGAATACTAGAGATTCCCATATACCCAAACTCCCTCCCCCTTCCCCACCCCATATTAAAACCTTTTTTGTTTTTGTGGATGGTCGCATTGTTATAACTATTATACAGATAGTGAAACAAAGCTACTAAACATTGTCAATGGTTTACAGTATAGGTTACATTTTAGATGATACAGTTTAATATTTTTTTATGTTATTTACCATGTCCTGTGTCCATTACTGTAAGGTAATTAAGAACATTTCCCATGACCACTAAATAAACCATTTCATCTTTTCTGTTCCTTCCTTCCCATCCCCCTGGGGCATATGACAGTCCCCTGTCTTAGTTCATGGGATGAAAAGATTCATAGTTACATGTCCTGGGTATTCTAACCTGCCCTTCCTAATCTACACACCTGTTAACCCTGCACCACCAAGCCCAGTAATATCACTACCCACCTGTTCTATTCTTCAATATGCAACTATATTCTATCACTTTACCATAGATTATGTCTATATGGGTAATGTCTTGCAACCTACCCTTCTCTCTCTCTCACTTGTTAACCTATATTTCAGACAGTGGTTCTCAGAGATTGTTAACTTTCCTCAATTCAAATCAGTGAGGTCATAAACTGTTAATCCTTCAATGCCTGGCTTGCTTCACTCAACATAAGGTCTTCAAGATTCATCCATGTTATTCCATGTGTTAGCACTTTATTCCTTCTAACAGCATTGCACACCAATGTTGATAGCGGCATTGTTCACAATTGCCAAAAGTTGGAATCAACCGCGGTGCCCATCAACAGATGAATGGATAAGCAAAATGTAATACATACATACATACGAATATTACTCAGCTTTTAGAAGGAATGAAGTACAAGTATATTTTAAGACAACTTTCTCAGGAAATTTCATTACAGCTTCATCTGGTGAAACAGATCAGTCAGTGTCTGAGGGCTATTTCCTCTGGGAAAGTATTTAGAAGTTCATCAGGCTCAGCATGGTTAATCTCTTTAGGTGGTTGGATGGCTTATTCCTTAAGGCAAATTAGAGATTGAGGTGCTGATTCCTCAAGGTAGACATTAAAAGTTTATCTGCAAAGACTCAGAAAGTTTAGCATTTCAATGTATCCACTTTCTTCATTATCAACAAATATATCCCCATTCCAATTATCATGAACAAATTCCTTTCCAATGAATGTTGATCATATCAACAGTGATTATAATCATTATAATAGATTTTTATCAAATTTAAATGCTAAAAATTGTTATAAAATTTTTGAATTAAATATATTTGATAATAAGAGAAATGTATTTTATTTCATATTGTTAATTATCTTTCATGCATCTTATTCATGGATTTTATATTTTGGCTTTTTTAACTATTTGCTTTGAGCCATTGTATAGTTTAAATGTAAGGAAAATGTGACTTTGTTAATTTAATAATATGATTTAATATGCTTATTAATTTTGGTTATAGTGTATTATCAAATCAACACTGTGGGTATATCTGGACAATATCTTTGTGGTCATCAAGAAAATGTAACCCTAATCCACAAATTTAAAATTTCCCAGTCTTTTCTATTTTCTTGTGAATATAAATATTCAAAAATAATCAAATTTATAAGTGTGGAATTCATTAATTTATGTAGCTGAGATATTTGTCTGATAGCATTTAAATATATATATGACATGCATTCATATCAATTTAAGTATATATGTCATTATATTTCTGTAAAGATGTACCTTGGCAGTTTCTGAAAAAATATTCCACAGGCATTTTCATACAGATTTGTTGATTTTAAAAAAAACTGTTTATGATTTATTCAATCTTATCAAAACCTTAACTTTAAAAAGTTTTTATTTTCAAAATTATAAACAATATTTTTTAAATTTTAATTATCTGTCCACCACTATAGTTTCTTTATTTATATAAAAATGAAATTACATCCGTTTTTGAAATAAAATTTATTCATTTTTTTAATCTAGCTTTTTGAGTTTGAAAAGGTAAAGTTCATGGAATAAAGTATCAATGCTAGTTTATTTCCAAGGTTTTCTTTTATTTTCCCTGCCCCAGGCATGAATCAGCTGAATCTAGAAGGATTCTAGGAGGATTCTAGAAGGAATTCCATATCATATTTGTGCGTAAAGTTACTTAGAAACCAAGATGTAGGTTTTAGGAGTACTGTTGCAGTTGGAATACTAATCCTTTGAGGCCCTGTGAGGGTGTACTTTATATAGGCATATACAAGCATAGCCAGCATCATAGCTTCAAAATATACAAAGCATAAATTAAGTCAAAACTAAAAGGAGGCATAAGAAATACAAAATACTAACAAGAAACTTTAAACTTACTTTTATTCATAGCTTTTGGAACACATGAACAAAAACTGAATGAGTATATGGAAGGTGTGAAAAATATACAGAATACATTTTATCTAATTGGTATAAATATAACACTGTGTGCAATGATGATACAATTGTCACTTTTTCAAAGTCACATGGAAGGATCATGAAAAGTATACATTTGCTGTAGATTAAAGATCACAAATTTCAAAATATTGAAAAATCTGAAGTATATGTAAACTACAGTGGAATGAAGTTAGATATCAATAACATGCTTATAGTCATAGAACTCTAGCTTCATGAGCATTCACTATCAATGTTGGACAGAATTCTTTAAAAGATAGTAAAATAGGGAGCTCACTTACTGAATGGAAACTAAGAGAACATTCTTTCTAATGGACATAGAAGCAAAATCCACAACAAAATGTGAATGGAATGTAGTGACATTAAATATATAATATTTCATAAAAAGAAGAATTAATCCACGTATACAATATTGTTTAACTTTTGTAAAAACATTCAAAATAGTTCACTACATTAACAGAAATAAAAGAGAAAAACCTATTATCATCTCAATAGATGTGGAAGAGCATTTGGCAAAATACAGCTCAATCAGTGAAAACCCATATTAAAAAACTAAAAATAGACCATCTTTAATCTTAAAAAGAATGCCTGTAATAAAATCTGTTTCCAACACTATAAGCAATGTTGGTATTTTGAAAGCTTTCCACCTGCTATTCTATAAGGGAATGACTGCTACTATCAATGCTATTTGTTTTGTACTGTTGTGACTCAATTGTACAAGAACTAAAGACACATGGTAAATGACATATGTAAAAAGGAAGACAAAATTCTCATTATTTCCAAATAACAAACTATATATCTAAAAATTTCAAATTAATCTATAATCTATTAGATTTAATAACTCATT
The DNA here is from genome assembly GCA_029593785.1 of Cabassous unicinctus. Lineage (NCBI taxonomy): Eukaryota > Metazoa > Chordata > Mammalia > Cingulata > Chlamyphoridae > Cabassous > Cabassous unicinctus. The sequence goes on along the minus strand of JAQZBX010017539.1, from coordinate 3,485 downwards.
GCAAATTGGTTTGATGGCCAATAACAAATCAATTGTATCTCCATATTCTGGAAACAGCCAAATAATAGATAGATTTAAAAGAAGATACCATTTACAACACCAAAGAAGCTATCAAATAACAGTCATGAAACCTCTATATTACCAGTTACAAAGTATTATTGAAAGAAGTTAAAGAAACCTTAATAAATAGTGGCATATATCATATAGAATATAATTGTTAAAATTACATTAACTCTAAATTATTCCATATATTAAATTAAAAATAATTCCTGTAAAGATTGTAGGGTTTATTAATGTAATTCACAAACAAATTCTAAGTTCATAAGCAATGTGCCAAAAAGGGTGAAAACCAACCTGAATTAGAAGAACCCAGCAGGAGGACTTAAATCACCAAGTATGAAGAACTATTTTGGGATCTATTTCTTACACAGTATGTTAATGACACAAGGATAGATGAGTTAATCAGTATAACTGGTTAAGGAGTTCAGTAGCATACCCACAATTATGTAACCATATGATTTATGAAAAAGCAGACAGTGTGGTGCAGTAGGTCAAATGATAAACTTTTCAATGAATGGTAATTTGTGAAGTGGATACCCATAATGAAAAAAAATTCAGGATTCCAATTTCACACTATAAAGCAAAATCAATTCCAAATAAATGGAAGGTATAAAAGTTATAGGTAAAAATAAATAAATTAACTAAAAATAGAGATTTTAGAAAAAATATATATACTGTAATTTGTGATTGAGAATGGTAAGAATTTTGTAATCAAGCCAGATTAAATTTAATCTTAAAAATTAATAAATGGGGGAAGCGGGTGTGGCTCAGTGGATAGAGCCCCCGTTTACCATATGGGAGGCCCGGGTTCGCGTCCCGAGGCCTCCTTGTGAGGGCACGCCGGCCTGAGTGGTGCAGTGGGCTGATGCAGCAACCTCACGGCAGGAAGCGGGTGTGGCGCAATGGATAGAGCACCCGTTTACCGTATGAGAGGTCCCGGGTTTGCTTCCAGGTGCCTCCTTGTGAGGGCAGGCCGGCTCGCGCAGCACCGTGGGCTGATGCGGCAAGACCTCACAGCAAGGGGGAGATAAGCAGACACAGAGAAGACAGGCAGCGAATGGACACAGCAGCACAAGCAGCAAGGGGGGGATAAATAAAAATAAATAAATCTTAAAAAAAATTAATAAATGGGCTATATCAAAATTAAGAATTCCTTTTCTTCATAAGACATCAGTAAGGTGAAAAGAGGTAATCCAGAATGTGGAAAAATGTAAGAAATCTCCTACCAAAAACCGAGAAGATGATAGGTGACCAAAATAAATATTATCCAAAAGCTTGAATATATAATTCACAAAAGAGGATGTACATGAGGCTAATAAACATAGAAAAGTGTGCTCTACATATCCAGGCTCAGAAAAATGTAAACAAAACACTTACAAGAACGGCTAATGTTTATATAACCCATAACATCAATTGTTGGTTAAGATGTAGAGCAACAAGAAATATGTACCTTTCCAAGCAAGCACCTTGGAAATTTGGGTCAGTTCCCACAAAGACTGAAAATATTCTCAGTTTATAGCCCAGCAATCCCGCCACACCAAAAGTTTACATTCCACAAATTTAGATATGCCTTACCAAAAGATACATACTCATTTCTGTCTGCACTATATTTAGCAACAACAACAACAAAAAAATAATACCCAAAATATCACCAAACCTAACACTGACAAATGCATTGTGGCATGTTCACACAATGAAGTAAAATACAGGAATTGCATAAATTAAACGCAATTATGGTAAACAAAAGAGATGAATAGCACCAACATATCATTCTGGGAAAGAAAAAAAGATGTAACACATATATCATTCATACGAAGTATGCAAATGTGAAAATAATATGTTCTGATGGAAGTCAGGAAAAAGGCTATCTTTTGACATGTTATTGACTAGAGAGACCTCTTGGGTTCTAGTACATTTCTTAATCTGGGTGCCAGTTACACAAGTGTTCTTGAATTGCAAAAATTCACGAAGCTATCATTTTTAATGAGAACATATTTTAGAAGTTTATTAAACTCAATACAATTATAAAATCATCAATCTTAAAAGGAAAAAACCCAAGGGGATTAAAATTGAAGAGAAAAAAGTGAAATTAGACTTTCACTTGTAGGATTTAGAGATATAGACTTTAAAAGAGCAATAGATAGAAATTCCATTACTTAGACATACAAGACTTATTGATGGCATTATAATTGAAATATGTCAAAAGATTTAATAAATCTCTTCTCATCTCTCCTCTCTTTTCTCCCTTTCCCTCCCATCTTCTCCCTCTCCTCCTCTTCTCTTCCTTCCCCTTGTCTCCTCTCCTTGTCTCTCTTCACATCTCTTCTCCTTTCATTTTACCTTTTATAATTTACTCTATTCTGTTTTTTTACAAGATTGATTTCACAGGCCACTACTTGGTAGCAGTACACAGTAAACCAGAGGTCTAGAGCAGGAGCTGACAAACTTTTTCTAAGAAGGTCAGATATTGAATATTTTAGACTCTGCATGCCATGAAGTCTTGGTTGCATTTAGTCAACTCTGTCATTCTATATCTAAATCAATCATAGTCAATTGATAAACAAATAACAATGATGTATCCCAATAAAACATTATTTGCAAAACAGGTAATGGGGCAGATTTGGCTGATTGGCCAGAGTATTCTAATCTCCCTAACTTCTGATCCAAATCATCTAGATAAAGAAACAATTTTGCTGATTTAAGACTTATGTGTATGAATCTATACGTCTATATAAATATATACAAACATATATACATACATATACATTCAAAAATTGAAAAATATTTCTATGTATTGACTTGAAATAAAGGAAAAATAACCTGCTAATTAATAATTTATAAATTTTAAACCATAAAAATAATCATATCATAGTGTTGAATCATCATTTACATGACTACAAGCAGTACCCAATTAAAACTATGCTATGTTTCCATGTTTTCATTATATCTTATAATAAACATTATTATAATTATTTTGATAATAATGTCTGATAGTGTTCTAAAGCTTATGTGTGTGTGTATATATAAATATACACTAATTTAACCCTAACAACAGTTCTATGACACTAGAGCAATTAGTATTACTTTGCTTCCTGAGGTGGCATAAAGAATTTTCTACTACGTCAGTAACTTCAAACAGAGAAGCCCAGTTATAAGGGTGAGAGGGCTAACCATGAACTATTTGATCTCTTCTCTGGCATTTTAACAGGAAAATTGTTGACAGCATCTGAGAAGACCTCTCAAACCACAGAAATCGGATTGGTGGGTGGAGGTCTGAAAAACATGGCCCAAACAGGATCATCACTCTCTTTCCTCAATCCCAGCTTTTCCTTTACTATTCCACCACTCTCTCACAGGACAAGATGCTGGGCAATGGCTTTTATTTATTTATATATATATATATATATTTTTTTTTTATTGTGGGT
>JAQZBX010017538.1:0-35462 GCA_029593785.1 Cabassous unicinctus | reverse complement strand
CTGCCATGTGCTAAGGCTCAAACAGCTGAGGCCCCAGGGATAGATGAGTCATTTGCTTGATAGTTTACAGCTGAAATTGGGAAGGGAGCTGACCAGCCGAGACTGATCTAGGAGGCCCGGAAAGAAACAAGCCCTCTGCCAGGAGAGAGAGGGCTACAGGATCACTTAAGCACAAAGCCTCAAGAGGCTTGGTCCATGGAGTTCAAGGGGAGATGGTGAGCCTGGAGATGAAGGCTGAAACCTGGGCAGAGATCAGTGGCCATCTTGCTTCACCACATAGCAACATGCTAGGATCAACAGCATGACTTTGGTGAGAAAGCATCTCTGATGGTACCTCAGTTTGGACTTTTCATGGCCTTGGTACTGTAAACCTTTAACCCAAATAATTCCCTGTATAAAAGCCAATAGATTTCTGGTACTTTCATCAGCATCCCTTTGGCAAACTAATACAGTAGGTTTTAACAATATAGAAAAAATTATATATTTTTAAATTTAGATGGATTTTCCTGGTTTTTAAAAAATATATCCATTTTCTGGCTCTGACATTGGCAAGTAAAAGACTAAAAATTCACTCATGCTTATAAGCCATTGTAGCAGTTTGGCATTATTTATGAATTCCAAAAATAGATATTGGATTATGCTTGTAAACTGGTCTGTTCCTCTGGGCATGATTAAATTATGATTAGGGCTTTGATTGGGCCACTTCAGTAGGGTGTTGAGTCTCTGCCCCTTGGTGGGTGGGGTCTCAAAGATAAAAGATATGGCAAAGGACAGAGTTGGGGTTCTGATGCTTAGTTTTAATGCTGGAGCCTGGGGAAGTAAGCACACAGAGGAGCTTGGTGGTGAGGAAGGAGAGAAGACCCTGGGAAAAGAGTCGAGTCGTTCACCTGATAGTCTACAGCTGGCATTGTGGAGAAAAGCAAGCCTGAGCCCAGAGAGAGACAAGCCCTGGGAAGAGAGGAACCCAGGAAGCCTGAACCCTGGCAGACATGGCAGCCATCTTGCTCCAACACGTGGCCATATAGACTTTGGTGAGGGAAGTAATTTACACTTTATGGCCTGGTAACTTCTACCCCAAATAAATAGCCTTTATAAAAACCAACCAATTTCTGGTATTTTGCATCAGTATCCCTTTTGGCTAACTAATTCAGTAACAAATGCAGTTTTATTTTTTTGTTTTCTTTGGCACATTAGATCAGGAATCTACTTAAACATTGTAAGTACTGAATTGGATCTTGTGGTGGCTTGGAGCTAGGTACTCTATAAAAATACCTTCTGAAACTTCATCCATTCCTGTGGGTGTGAACCCTTGTGAATAAGACCCCTTGATGAGGTTACTTCAGGGAAGGTGTTGCCTAGCTGAATCAAGATGGGCCTAATCCTATTACTAGCGGCCTTATAGTGAAGTCCACAGGGAGCAGCCAGATCCTGGAAGTGAACAGATCCAGGAGAGGCCAAGAGAAGCCACCATGTGACTTTCCATGGGAAAGACAAGCCAAGGACCAAGGACTGCCAGAAGCCAGCACTAGAATACCACATTCTTCTGGGAGAAAGCATCACCTAGATTACACCTTGATTTTAGACTTCTAGCCAATAAATTTCCATTGTTTAAGCCATAATTGACATAGCAGACAGGAAGTCTCCTGTCAGTTCTGTCTCCCTGGAGAACCCTGACAATACAGAGATTTAGTAATCTATATTTTCAAATGACTTCAATTTCCTGTATAAAACAGTTATACAGATAAGAATTTATCACAAAGAACTGCATTTCATATTCTGTCATAAAATTCTCATTTATTTATACCTCAATGATTCACAAAATCATCTTTGGCTATGCCTGTTCTCTTGGTCATAATTTTTTTTTTACCTCCAAGACAATGGTATATATTATTTGAAATGAATTTTACATTGAAACTTTCAAAGAACAAATGCTGTGTAATGGCAGCAACAGAGGGACCACATTTAAGTGTTTTTTAGGTAAAAACTTTTAGCAAAGTAACTGCTGATTCAAAATTAAAAGGCTAGTGATAGGAAATCAGAATTGTATAGATAAAATAGGGAATAGACTAAGATTGATACACCACATACACTTTGAAATTAACTTGGGACATAAAGTGACCATGGAAAAACCAAAACAACTAAAGGAATAGGAAGACTAAGTTGTAGTTCCAATTGAACACAAATTATTTTGCCACAGGAGGCCACTTTGATTCTGTTTCTGCTTCTGTAAGAAGCGGTCATTGTTTCCCTGACATTTTCACAGGATTATGGTCAGTTTTGACTCATTTTTAAAACTGAAAAGTACTATAAAGATATAAGGTAGATCATTAAACTATACTATTATAATTGCTAAAATGATTTCATAAATTAAAAGTAAAATCAGAGAGTGACAGATAAGGAGACAGGAATTTTAACTGAAATTGGAACAGAAGAGCTTTTAGCAATGTCAGCTCTTTCTCAAAATGCACATATATTAAAATGATGTTTTAAAAGCTGTGGATATAAATTAATTGCTGGGAAAGTATAACTCTCCTGAAAGGTGGGATAAGATTTTACTGGGTAACTAACTATGAGTTGTAGATTTGATCGATCATTGTTTGGGGTATTTCCATTATGTACCTCACCCAGTAAGATAATGGAGTTCAATATTCTTGATTAGTTTTTATAATACCAGCATTTTAAATTACATCTTTTAGAATTCTACAGTCATTGTTAATTTTAATTCCTTATTTGTGACACACAAATATGGAATCAATAATAATTTCTAATGATCCTCCAACACACCCCTCTTGCCAAAAGGCAGTTTTGGACTTTCATATCTTTTCAGATGCTAAAAATACTATGTTAAAATATTTTTATACAGATCTTTTCCCAGGGTGATCCTGAGTAACAAAATGGGAAACATCTTCATCAAAAATTCTACAATAAATAGATAATTCTTTGGTATTAGTATTTCTTGAAATGTTCTTTGACAAAATTAAAAAGAAATTACATTAAACAGAGCTTAATGAAGACAATTCTGAGTAGAACTAAACTAAAGGGGTTATAGATTCTTGGAGGAGGGGAGTGGCAAGATTACCACAAGAAAGGGAACAATCTTGAGGGATATAATGGAGAGAGAATGTTGAAGGAAGTGCCTGGGAAGAACTATTTTTTTTTCCATATGATAAACTTTATTTTTAAAGAAGTTTTACATTACAGAAACCTTACATCAAAAGTATAGGGGATTCCCATATAACTCACTCCCACCTACTCCCACATTTTCCCCTATTAATAACACCATACATTAGTGTGGTACATTTGTTACAATTGATGAACAAATATTGAAGCATTGCTACTAACCATGGTCTATAGTTTACGTTATAGTTTACACTTTGCCCCACACAATTTAATAGGTTTTGACAAAATGTATAAGGGCCTGTATCTGTCATTGCAATATCATGCAGGACAATTCCAATGTCCCCAATATGCCACCATGTTACACCTATTCTTCCCTCTCCCTCCCCTCAGAACCTCTGGTAACCACTATCTTATATCAATGTTATAAGTTCTTCCATTACTACCATAATAATAAGCCTACTTTGGTCTATGTTACATTTCCTCCTTATATTTATTCATTCCTCATTCTTGAGGATTTGGGGATGGTGATGTCCACTCTGCTTCCGATTGAGAGGGAGCTTAGGGCTTTTGGGGCAGATGGAAAGAACTGCTTTGCTTGCAGTTGTAGATACTCTATTTTTTGGGATGGAGGTGTCCATCATTATCATTTTGTTAGTTGTCTTGGGCAAGTCGGATGAACTGGAGAGTAGGTGTTGGCTGCAACTCTGCTGAGATCCAGGGCGCAACCAACATATGAATAGACTGAAGACTGAAGTCTCTGGGACATATATTTAATGGGTAAAGTGCTAATTATACGTTCAAATAAAAGGGATGAAAGAATCATGTGTCGTGAAATTATAAATGACTCTAACTCTTACCACAGTTTCTGGAGGAAGAGTGCAGCCTGCCGTTCCCTACTCTGCCATCCTGAATTTGTGAAGAACTATTGTTCACACCTTTCACACCTTGGCTATGACAATCAAAACTCTTTGAAAAATTATTAAAATTGTCAGTACAGATTCAATATAGGAAATACTAGTGTATTAAAGTTACAGCTGAAAAAATAAAAACTCTTCAAGTTCCTTTAAGCAAGTATTCTTGATATTCAACTTCTGTTAGTGCAGTCTTTCCCAGGGAATGGTTGAGTGTTTGCCATATTCAACCTGTCCAACATGAGGCACCTGCAGCTGGTGCACAATAGCCTCATGAGCTGCAGCAGCAGCGCGGGAAACGGAGGACTGCCCTGCAGCTCTTGCAACCTGGCAGCCACCATTGTGGAAGAATAAAGCTGTGAATGTCTCTTTGACATTGAAGTTTCATACACTACATGGCTTTGGTGGGGTCTTAACTGGTGGTTTAACAAACACTGCTTTCATTTCTCTGGATTTAGTGAAATGTCCTATACAAGTTTATTTGGTGGTTTAACTCACACTGCTTTCATTTCTCTGGATTTAGTGAAATGCCCTATTCAAGTGGACCCCCGAAAGTACAAGGGCACACTTAATGCATATTCAGTTACCCTTTTAAAGAGGATGGTATTCCTGGTTTGGCTATAGGTTGGGCTCCGAATTTCATCAGCTACTCTATATAGGGACTTTGCAAGTTTGGCTTTTATGAAGTCTTCAAAGTCTCGTATAGCAACATGTTTGGAGAGAATACCTATCTGTGTCCCATATCACTGTATTTGGCTGCCTCTGCCAGTGCCAGAATTATTTGCTGGCATTGCCCTGGCTCCTATGGTTTCAGTTGCTAAGCTTCAAATTCAAACCCAACCAGGTTATGCCAATACTTTGGGGGATGCAGTTCCCAAAATGCCCAAGGGAGAAGTCTTAACAGCATTCTATAAGGTGGATGAGTCAGAAACCATACACCATGATGAATTTCTCCTGCTTTAAACGTACTGTTGAATCACTACCCAAGTTTGTGGTTCCTGGACCTGGAAGTGAATGTTCAAAGGCAGAACAATTTGTTGTAACATTTGTGGCAGTTTGCATAGCTGGTGTCTTCTGTACAATTGTTTCTAACCCTGATGATTCTGTGGCATCTGTGTTGAATAGAATGAAAGGTAACAATGCTTCTCAGGTCCTCCACAGAGTTTAATACATGTATATGGAAGGGACTCTTCTGCATCACTGTTATGGGCACTTTGCACTGCAGTGGTTCAACTATGACTCATTGAACGTGTCTTTCAGACTCCCTCCTATCCCTCCAACCTGAGATGCCAGAGTCTCTGAAGCAGCAGCAGCTCAGGTTAAGTGAGTAGATAGAACAAAGCAAATGTGGAATGAATCTGCTTGCTGATCAGTATTGAGGAAAATGCAGAAAAATTTTTACACATTTGAGTAGGAAGTTGCCCCTGATATAATTACTATAGTTATAGTACCTTTGCTAAGGCAAGAATTTCAAAGTTATTGTCCAAATAAATTCAAGCATTCATGAAAAAATGTGGTCTTATAGTGTTCCATTCACTATTTATATAGTTCAAAGTGTGGAATCCACAAGGAAAAATACCATCTCCCTCATTCCAAAGCTCACCAAACAGGAAAGGTGGAGGCACAGCATTAGTTGCCGTTACACTGTCTTTATTCCACAAATATTTTCACTCTCTTGTTTGTGCCAGGCATTTCACTGGGATGGAGAACTCAGCAAGATGGACCCTGAATTCGTGGAACTTAGTGCTACACAGTTTCTCATGAATATAACTTTATGGGCTAATATGTTTATATATATGTTATTTCTAAATTCCTCAAGTAAAATTATCTTCACAATGATGTGGTTAAATGTTAGAGAAAAAAATATTAAAATGAGATCAATCATAGGTTATATTAAACTTTTCCATGATTTGCCTTATTGGTAAAATTAATCATAGCTGCCATAGATACCTTATAGCCATGAATCATCTTCATCTGGCAGGTACAGTGTTCACTAAAGGTACCTATTGCTTGATGTTTTGAATTGGAAGTTCTGAATATATAAAAGATGGGTTTGAATCACAGTACAATCTTGGACAAATTATTAAACTTGCTATTTTACAGTATCTTCATCTGAAAATTAGGAATAATCTCACAAGGTTGTTGGAATGAGCAACTGAAATAATATATATAAAACTATTATACATAAAAACTATTATTAGGCTTTCATGTATACAAACACTCAATAAATGTTAGTAGTTTCAATTGTTGATATTGTGTGTTATAATTCTTGCTACTGATAGTAATTCAGTGTCTAGCATAGTGATTTCCAAATTTTGTTTATAAAGTATACCACTATCAGTTTTTCCTTCATTATGTTTACCTCATTTATTTTTCAATTATTTGTGTATTATAAAGCATATATAAAACTGGGATTTCTGAAGTGGCAGAATAAATCAGATATAAGTACAAATGTAAATATTTTCTCCCTTCATCCCAATACCCCTTCTCACTCATCACTTTTGGAAACCAGAGTGTGGAGTATAACGAAATCCCCTAAGTTCCAAAGTTTGGCATCTTGTAAAAACCACTGGCTGACAGTCCTGAAACCTGGGTCTTGTTCTGTCTCACATAGAATGGCTGAATCATTTGACTTCTCAAGATGTTAGTTTCTTTATGTGTCCAATGAGACAATAGAAAAAGAAAATCTCTAGATTTCTTCTCAGCTCTAATATCTGAAAAATGGAAGTGGTCAATGCAGTATTATGATAGAATTTTTCCAGAATAGCCCCAGAAATATTTAAAAGAAACACCAGATATATTTCATTATCTTGCCCTAATTACTAGCACATAAGATAATTGCAAGAACAGAGGAAATGACAGTGCAAAATCATTTTCCACATATGTGTAGTATGTGTAGAGACTGTTAAAGAATACAAAAGGATGGATTTCCACATCATTCTTCTTTATATATTAAAATCCCTAATCTTCTTCTTAACATAAGTTGGCTCCTAAAATTTAAAAAAGTTAAGACACACTGGTTTCATCACTGAAAAAAGTAACAGAGCAATTTATCCCAATAGACGGCAGATAATATATCAGCAGCAACAATGATTCTTTAATTAAAGCAAGTGGTAGACAATTTTGATGGTTATTGGTAAATAATGATGAGCTTTAAGGACAATAGAAATTTCAGACTTTTTTTAGAAATTGTCTCTGAAAATATTTATCTCATGGGGAGTGGATATGGCTCAAGAAGTTGGGCGACTGCCTCCCATGTGGGAGGTCCCAGGTTTGGTTCCTGGTGCCTCCTAAAGAAGACAAGCAAGATAACAAGCTGGCATAATGGGCTGGCACGGCAAGCTGACATAACAAGGAGACACAACGATAGACACAACAAGCAGGGAGCAGATGTGGCTCAAGCGATTAGGCGCCTTCCTTCTACATGGGAGGTCGCTGTTAGGTTCCCGGTGCCTCCTAAAGAAGACGAGCAGACACAGAGAGCACACAATTGGCAGACAGCAAGCGTAAACATGGTGGGGGGGAGAAATGAATAAATAAATCTTTAAAAAATATATTTTGTCTCATAGTTCAAGAAATACATTTGACCTTTAATGTATTGTCTAGGTACAGTGATAAAATGAAACCTTCAAAATACTTAATTTTTATCTAGCCCATAATTTATTGTTGTTTATTTCTCTCTCCATGGAGGGAATATGGGAAGAAAGAAGAGAGAGATTATTATGATGATTAAAACAATTATTGTATTGTGAAAAATATGGGGGGAATTTGTAACCAATATAAATATATTGAAAAAGGGGAAAATTATTATTTAGGACAGTAGGAATTTTCAAAAAGGTTCATTGTAGCTGCAAATGTGTTTATAATTATGTCAAAAGGTATAGTGTATTGATTCTGGGGAAAATGTGTTAATAATTCTCATGAATAAGTAAGGGCAAGTAGAATCTCCTTGGTTAGCTTCTGAAGTCAGCACATGTGATAAAAGTCATTCAGAGTTAAAATTACCCTAGAAAATTCCTTAAATAACCCCTATAATATAATACACATGTTTTGGGATATACTAACCTTTTATGATAATTCTTTCACAGACTCAAGTTCGAGAACAACTGTGCTAGGCTAAAGAAAGTATCTAAAGAAAAGTCTACATGAATACATCTGGCAGTGCAAACCAATCCTGCCTTTTCATAAATGGCAAAACTTAGAAAAACAAATGGCTCTAAAGTATTTCTGATTATCTGTAGGGGTTGGTCTTTTATATTTTTTATATTGAGCCTCTATGACTCTAGTACTTTTTAATGGATGTGTTCATTGTTGTGAGGGTCAAAAAAGATAGTGGAATGCATCTTGGCATTGGGGATAGATTACAAATTCTGAGAGTACCTTAAATGCACGTATGATGTCATGCCACTTTATCTTAGTATATGAGAGAATATTTAGTTTGAACTCTTTGCTGTACAATGTTTTTTTAAATGATGTGACTGCCCACAGCCTTGTGTGCCCATTGCTGTTTTTAACTGTATCTTGGACAGTGGCAATACTATAAGAGCCTATAAAAGTAGTGGGTTTTATTTCAAACATTCATGTGAATAAATCCATTATAAATTCTACAACAACAAATGTGATATATTAAGACTTTAAGATATATATATATATATATATGCATTTTTATATATTTTAAATAAAGTAAGCAAATTTTAGATTTGAATACTATCTTTTATATTTACTTATGGTCCTGTGTAATAAACCAGTATACCAGAGAGTATTTACTGTGGGGTTTTCCCCCTTATTATGAAGCAGGAATCAGACAAAGAAATGTTACAAATATATACAAAGAATTCTAGAATTAGGTGAATGTTGATTAATATTGACTAAATTGCATTATTATTGACTGAATTTCTGTATACTTTTATCAGAAGAGCGCAGGCATATTCAGAAATATTACTTTTCCATTTTTTTTTCTTTGCTGTGGTGAAGTGAATTATAAGCTCCCTAAAGACCAAAATACTCAGTGCAGCTTGGGTTGTGGACCGGAATTCTCCCACATGAGTTTGGTGGCCGGGTTAGTCAGAATGATATTAGTACATTTAATTTTCAAAACACACACAGTGGAACAGATGTGTTTTATAGGAACCACAAAATGAAGTTCAGAAATAAGAGAGTCTGGGTAATGTTCTGATACAATATGGTTAGAGATCACTGTATGAGACTAATTCCTGCTGATAATCATAACTTGTCTCAGTGAAAACTAGTTTATAATATCTGTGTATAGCACTATGGAGAATATCAAAGCTACCAAGATTTGAAACAGTGCAGCAGGAGTTCCAGAACTCTATGTAAATTAACCCCACAACATGGAACACATTAACTTGAGGGTTTCAGGAATTTGGAATTCAGAATGCCTAGGATGTGGGTTTAATTGAAACACAGTATTATGACAATCAGTTTTTCCCTGGAGACAGAATTTTTTTAAGGTGCAGGCAAACGTGTAATTGAGCATTGACATATTACCTCATGGTGATACATTTTAAACAACCCATATCTGCTTCACAATATTTATTTCACTGGAATACCAATGGATTTCCAAAGATTCCTCCTTTAGATTTGAGCCATCTGAATAAGTGAACAGAACACTGAGGTGAGCCAGTCAACTCTCAGATGGGGCCAGGACTCAAAGGCTCACACATGCACAAAGCACTTCTTCTGGAAAAACTGTTTTGGGGTTTTTAACATAAATCAGGGTCAACACATAATATGATCATACTCTGGTGCATTATGAAGCTGGAAAAACCTAACTAGGACTGTGATGCTTCCAGCAAATGTTCAGGCCAAACAGTAATCAAGAAAGAGAATTCATGGCTTTGTGATTAAACTCCATCTCCATTTAACTCCATGAAGGAGTCTGTTGCCTGCTTTCCTGGGGAAATTTTAAATGAGAGTTGCTATGAGTTTTCAGGCCATTTTTCTTTTCTTTTTTAGCCTAAACATACGTATGAGTAGACTGAATTTGAGGAGCCTTGCTTTTCACACTGTAAAAACTAGCTTATATTTTAGGTAAAAATTGTGAATCAAATATTTTGAGTGCAACCCTATAGGCACCAATTATAAATAAAATAATGGCAATAAGATTTTTTAAATGATCAAAAATTAAAATAATGGTAAAAAATTTAAAGGATAAAAAATCCTTTTCGGTCTAATGGCATACTGGATTCATGAACATGCAAGGTCAAAGCAAGTATTTTACTCTTTAGGTTCTTTTTGATATGAAATATAAAACAAAACTAAAAGTTGCTTATTGTTTAGCAGAGTTGGAAACCTTAGGATGAACAGATCAACACATATAATTTGAAATGCATTAGATTCCTAGAAATGTGCTAATGCCAAAGTGATAGAGAAGTAGTATGATACATACTGTCAAAGGGGCTGAGACTTCCTGTATCATGACAGATTGCATAGACACAGAACCTTCTTCTACTAAGAATGCATTGAAATGCTGGTTAAATGCACCCTTTGAAAACCTAATATATAAAGTATTTCAAAAAGAAGGAAATGAAAACACTAGGCTCTGGGGGGAAGGAGCTGGAGAAGGGACCAATGCAAAGCCAGCCATGGAGTTTTAATGCTTAAATAGGGCCATGAAATGTGACCTTGAACATAAAAGAGTTGGGGAGCTGGAAATGAGAATATTCAAAATGATGCCCAATCCATGAAAAGGTAAAAGAAAAACACCCACTGGCCCAAAGAAGTAGCAAGAAAGCTTTTAGTTGACCCCACCCTTCAGATGGGAAAAACAAACAAGCAAACAAAAAGATGTTTTCTGTGAAAAATTGAAAAGCCAAGTTTGTTTCGTAAGTGGATATGGTTCAGGTATCCAAAGTGGAGAAATTAACATAAATCTAGATCCGTCATTTATTAATTTTCTGGGTCCCCGAAAGAAAGATATGTCAAATGCTCTTCAGAGATGCTTCCATTTCCTAAGACACATTAGACGCCCAAGGATATAACAATCCCCCCTGAGGATAAGATCATTGTAAAAAAGTAAACACACACACACACACACACACACACACCCTGCCCTGTGCTGGCTGGAGTCTTTTGTGGACCCCAGAAAATCCTGTTATTAAAGCAAAACCATTCCTGCATCTGTAAACCCTTTGTAGATGGGAACTTTTGAATAGATTGCAGGACTCAGGGTGGGTCTTAATCCTTTTTGCTGGAGTCCTATATAAACAGGAGAGGAGAGAGAAAGGGAGCCACCATTTTACCCTGCCATGTGAGACAGGACTTCTGGATCGCCTGCAGTCACAGAAAGACAGAGAAACCCTCAAAAGGCTGAGAGAGAGGCCAGAGGCTGGAATCAATGGAGCAGCCGGAAGCTGAAGCAACAATGCTAGGAGGAGAGGGGACAGACAAGCCATGTGTGGGGATCACCCATAGCTGAGTTCAAGGAGAAAGTGAGTCTGTAAGGGAAGGCAGATTCCTTGGCAGAGACTGGCCACCATTGTACCTTGCCACATGGCAGGAATCCAGGATCACCAGTAGCCAATCCTTGGTCAGACAGCATCTCTGATGATGCCTTAATTTGGACATTTTCACAACCTCAGAAATGTAAGCTTTTAACCTAATAAATTCCCATTATAAAAGCCAATCCATTTCTAGTATTTTGCATTGACAGCCTTTTAGCAAACTAAAACATGCACCCTCCCCCAAATGTAATAAAACAAATAAAAACTGAGAATCAACAGATGCCTAAAATATGGAGAACTAGCACCACAAATTCTAGAAGTAATGGAGAAACTGGCAAGATATTATAAAGTAAGAATGTTTAAAATTCAATACTAGACAATGATAACACATTGTAGATAGAAGTGTATGATTTAAAGGTTTATTAAATCAACTAAGAATATTATAAATGGAAGAAAATCACTAAACTGAAACATATAACTTCTAAAGTAATAAAACCAAAATTTGTAAAAACAAAACAAAACAAAAATTTAGAAAGTCTAGTACAGGGAAAAAAGAGAGGAGAAAAAAAGAAACTTAAGAAAAGCTTGGTAAATTGATACTGCCAAAATAAAATTTTAAAAATGATGTCAAACAAGTCAGGAATCACAATATAGGTTAATAAATTTTGCTTGCCAAATAAAGGAGATTCTCAGATTGGATTACAAATTTCAGTCTCGCCATATGATGTTTATAATGTGATACACACACACACACACATACACATATTTACCCAGAAAGGTTTAAAGGGGTTAAAGAAAACATGAATGATATATATGCAAATATTAAGCCAATTAAGTAAAAGAATAACCATGGTGATAATGTAATAAATTTTCCTTAAGGCAAAATGCTTTAGGGCTAAAGAGTACTATCAATTAATATTATATAATATTAAAAAATGAACAATTCAGCATAAACATATATCAATCCTGAATTTGAATGTGTCAAACAATAAAATCTCAAAACACACAAAAATAAAAAAATCCATAAGTATAGTAGTGGATTTAAACCTATCTCCCTCAGAAATGTATAGATTAAATTTTGTATAAAATTTTAGTAAGGAGAGAGATGATTTAAGCATGATTAACAAACTTTATACATGTCTGTAGGGCATACATGAAATTCCACACCAAACAATTAGAGAATACTAATTGTTTTGAAGATGCATGGAAAATTTACCTTTACCAATCCATGTATTAGGAAATGAATGATGTCTCATTTTCTTACCAGAATAGTGCTATCATACAGACTACCATCTCCGATCAAAAAGGAATAAAATTAGAAGCCAATAACAAAAAATAAGAAAAAAATTGGGGAGTCTAAACAACATATTGTTAAATAATTTATTGGTAAGCCTAATTACATGAAAGCTTGTTAACTAGAACTAAATCACAATGAAAATACTTCTTATTAGACTTGAGAAATGCACTAAAATCTTAGAAAGGGAATTAATAGACTTAAATGAATTAATAAAAAAAAGAAGAAAAAGTTACCAAATGAATGGTGATATGTTTAACCAATGAAATAATCTAAAGCAGATCAAAACTAATGAACTAAAGTTTTATATTCCAATATGGATAAATCTCATAAGCAAAGTTGAATGAAAATATAACAGCATGTCATTATTTATGCAAAATTTTAGAATGCAACAAAGAATGCTACATATTTTTTATGGTTATATGGTAAGTGGAAATATATAGTATAATGCTGGGGAATGAGAAGTACTAGTTTGATTATGATTACATTAGAAGGAAAAAGATGGAACGGTGTTGGGGCTTCAAATGCTCAGATAAATATCTTTCTATAAAATCTGATCTGAATAAAAATATTAATCCTGGTTAAATCAGAGTAATGTCAAATCTAGGGTATTTTAAACTTTTTCTTTTTGTTTTTCTGCATTTTAAAAATAATTCCTAGTTTAAAAAACTTTATAAAAATTTTATAAAGAGGGAGTCAACAAGTCACCTGAAAATTCAGGAAAGTGTCAGGGTAGAACTGGTTTTCTTGTTGGCCTGACTGTGGGACAGACCTGAGGTGGAACTAAGGAGATAAGTTTCCCGAGGCATGTAGTCCACAATGAGCCTTGTCCTAGAAGAGGCTGGCGTGACTCAGTCCTCACATATTTGGCTATTTGGGAGTAACAGGAAAACTGATGAGGAACTCAGACCATGAACACTGTTCAAAGTTAAGAATCAAGAAGTTGATGACTTTGTGGGAGAATGCCATAATAAAAGTTTAAAATATGTGAGAAGAATTGAGTAGGAGGACATTCAACTCAGGAAAACCATGGCAGAATTGCATTTGGTAAGAAATGAGAAGTATAGATTCATGAATTGGTTAAATTTTTATTGAGAGCATGTTACTTACATAATATTCATCAGTATGGGGTGGTAAGTCAAACATTTATTCAGCAATTATTTATTATCAATTACCAACCCATCCATTTCTATCCTTTCAGGGTTTTAATTAGAACAGAGAATACAGATCACTACACAGAAAATTGCAATTCAGTTTGTGCTGTCTCTACCAAGGGCTTGCAATGCAATCTAGAACATCTTAGAAAGCATATCGGAAGAATGAAGTGTCTTGGACTCAGTAACTGCTCAGTTAGGTATTTATGAGTGAATGATTGTGTGATTGAATGAACTGATATTTAAACTGAGACAGTAGGAGTGAAGAGACATCACTAGTTGAAAAAATGAAGGAAAAGTTTTGGGGACAGACACAATAATTCAGGGAGAACCAAAGAGCAGCCAAGTCTGATAATAGAAGCATAAGACAAGATTACAGAGACATGAGGCTTACATAAAATAGGGTGAGCAATTGAGGGCCCCATTATGGAGTGACCTGATTAGATTTGCTCCTAAGCATCTGGCTGTGGTGTGGAGGATGGAGGTAGAAAAACTAGAGGAGAGACCTATTTAGGATGCTGTCTCAATAAGCCGATGATGACAGTGGCCAGAATTAGAATAGTATTGGCCGAGAGAATGGAGGGAAAAAGATGGATTTAAAGGATTTTAAGGGATTAAACCACAGGAGTAGAATGAGTTCTCCAAGGAGTATATGCATAACAAAGTATTTTTATGCTCTCCTGATAATCCTGTAACATATTTCCAGACAAACCAGATGGCTTATTGCATGTTTCCTGAATATACTCCAGACCTTTCCTATTCTATTGCTTTCTTCATACTCATTCCCTCTAATTCTCTCATCCTCCGATCCTTTCTCTTTAAATTCCACCCATCTTTAAGGTAGGCTCAATGTTGCTAGTTCATGAATCTCTGTTCTTCAACAATAAAATCTCTACCTGCTCTAAATTCCCAGAATTAGTTGCTTTTTTGTTTTATTGAATTTACTGAATACTGTCTGCTATGATGGTTACTGTGTATCATGTGTGCCTACCCTACTGTGCTTTAAGGTCAGGGAAAATATCAAATTCACTTAGATTTTCTCTAAAAGGCCTGTCACAGTACCGTCTGAATATCAAAGACTCAATAGTAATAATGGACTATATCAATCCAGAAACACTTCATTAAATATGTATTTGTAATTATTTCAATAGAAAATCAACCTCATTTTAAAAATGTTTAAAGTCTAGGACTGATGGTAAAGCACCCAGCCTAGAACTAGCAATTGGTTGATGTCAATATATGCTAGTATTATGTTAAGTGTTTATGGCATTTAATACCGATCTCCTGAAATACATGAAATTAATCTAATTTTAAATAAAGTAGGGTCCAAAGAGATATGCAGGCTTATAATGATGCTATTTTCTGAGATGACCTTCATGAATGTTATAAAACAATGAAAACCATCATAACCATTAAACTGAGTTGAGAGAGTAGGAAAATATTATAAATTAAGACACTAGAACATATAATAACTTGGTATCAGTTTATACCCCTCCAGATTAGGAAAGAGAGGAAAATTGGATAAACCTTGTTTTCTGATCAGTGTGCCTCCTTCATCTGGACCAATAGAAAACATAGAAGAATCATTTGGTCCCTATTTAGCTTCTGTACAGAGGACATATGTGTCGGATCAGAGTTACAGGGTGATTTCCATGAATCAATTCCAACCCTTCTGGAAGTAAAGTCCATCTGTCAATTCCTTAAGCCAGACCTAGGTTCTTGTAAGTCATCTATCAAACTTTGAAATCTGGCTGATAATGCTGAGTGCTGCAGAGGTGCCTTTCATGAAATAACAACTTTACCTACCCCATAATCACAGAAAGGGAGGGAAAAAAAATGACACAATTTAAAAAAAATCCATTTTTAAAAAATTCTTTATTGCCATTGCTGAGACAAAGGGCAGTTGGGGAACCATACACATAATCCTTTTCCTCCCCCAAAAGTAAAATACAGAGCCTTCATTTCATAGCAGTTGGCTTTGATATTTTTTTCTCCTTGCTGAGGAGTTGGCTACACTACCTTGCCTTTGTTTGCAGACACACTGGAACTAAGTTGTAGCGTCCCGTCTAAAGAGACAGTGAGCATATGGAAGCTCTTTTCGTAAAACTATGGTGCAATTGAATGTTAAACATACCACGCATAAAATTAAATTTAAGCATCTGCTTCCTTCAAGGAATAGCCATTTGCCCTTCCTCTGGAGAGAAACCCAACAAAAAGAACACCGAGTTACCACTTTTACAGTATCTGTGAATTAGCAGGTGATTGCTAGATATATGTTGTACAGTTTCACCAATTTCATAATTTCTGTCAAGTTGAAATGTCAAAGACTCTTAATACTTATATAGCATTTTCCTATTCACTTTCAAATTATTTCAAGATTTACAAAAATGAAACGTATTAACAAATTACATAATTAATTTAGGATTAGTTATTCAGTTTGAAGAGCAATACCTCCACACTTTCTTGCAGTTTTTCCTTTCAGATATTTTGCTCTGAAAAATCATTGGAAGAGAAGGCAAGATGTAAGATTCAAATTGGTCCATTTTTATACTTTTTAATCACTCTATTAAAGCAGTTTGGAGAGAAAACTTAACATTTGTGGCCTGAATATATTTTGGAAAATAAATAACAATAACTTTTTTGGATATAGTTTAAACAGGGGTTACTCAAGATTTTGTGACCATTTTAATCTGAAATATTGCCTCAGATTATGATTGTGGAAATCAGAATATATTTAGATACAGCCTGATTAACAGCAAACTTAGACAAGAGGTTTGTATTGGTTTGAGTCTTTTATGGGCCCCAGGAAATCTTGTTCTTAAAGAGAACCCATTTCTGTGCATATATGTATATATGTATATGTTTATTCCCTATACGCACAAACACATAGTATAATGAAAAATTTAGCTAGTCTTTGTCCTCAGTTCCTGGGGAAGCAACCTCAGCATCTGCATCTTGGGAATTTCCTGTGATAGGAGTGTAAGACAGCCATGTGATTAGGGAGTTGGGGCTTTATACCATATCATCCCAACTCCCTGACCTCTGAGAGGGAAGGGGGCTGCAGATTGAGTTCAATCATGTGGGCATTGATGCCATCGATCATGACTACTTAATGAGACCCCATATAAACTCAGGCATTCAGAGTCTCCATGAGCTGCCGTGATTGAGAAAAATACATGGCTGCTGAGCCAGAAGGGTAATGCATTCTCACTCCATGTGGCGAGGCCACGGGAGCTTGCAATTTGAGACACTCCCAGATGTTGCCGTATGCGTTCTTCTCTGGCTTTTTATCTGTATTCCTTTACTATAATAAAGCTATAATTGTCAGTATAGCGCTTTCAGTTAATTGTGTGAGTCGCCATGGCCTGGGCCCCCAGACTTGTGATTAGTATCTGAAGAGCAATTTTGTAGAGAATTACATTTAACCGGTAGAGTTTGTCCTAACTTTGGGTAGAGTCAGAATTGAATTTGATTGAGTGACTAGGCAGTTTTTGTATTGCTGATTTAAGTTTCTGATACCAGTTGGTGTCAGAAGCTGCGTCGAAGTTGTAGAAGTTTTTGATACTCTCTGCAATATATATGTATACATACACATATATATAGAACATTTGAAGTTGCAAATAACAAGAAATTGTACCCCTATATATTTCAGCAGGAACTTCCTAAGAACATGGACTTTCTCCTACATATTTATCATAATATTGTCACACCCAAGGGATTTCATGTTGATAATTATCTAATATACATTTCCTATTCAAATGTACCCAATTGTCTCAATATATGTCCTATATTGTGGTTGAGGGGTGTGTGTGTTAGTGGGGGGGTGTCTAAACAGGATGTAACTAAGATTCAAGTGTTGTATTTGGTTACGTTTTATGTATATTTTGAACACCACTCCAAATATTTTAGAAGTGATAAAGGATAATAGATAGAACCTATAACATTACAAACGCTAACTGAATGGCCAAAACACAATTTAAAGAAGATATTGATATCCACAGCTTTTGTCAAGAGTTAGAAGTGAAGAAAACCCAAAATGTTACATAACCAATATTTCTTATTGGATCATTACTGTTGTTCAATTTAGTGTCTGTACTAAAGGTTGCTGGAAATGCCATCATTGTCTAATATCGAAGAGACCATTAACAGATATATATATATATATTTATGAAACTGCAGTTTCAGTGAATTCATTACGTTATATGGAAATTCCCCACTAAATTTTTCAAGGAGAAAACCACTACTTTCTTTATCCCGATGAAAAATAATTTCCAGAGAAGAAGTAAAGTCATGACTTATTGATATATATTAACGAACACATATATTCACAGAAGTTACAATGGTTAAAAAAAAAACAATGCGAAGAGCAGATATTTAGAGATCAGAGATTGAAAATAATTGTGCAAATATAGGGGAAACTGATTTTTCCACAGGAGTGAAAGGGTGAAGGAGAGACTTGACAGAATTTACATATCTTGAGATAAGAATATTTTACATTGCTATGAGTTATCTACAATTTACAAAGTTGTAAAATAGTGCCCTTGAATAAGAATCTGATAACTCCAGAGAGGTCTTCTTCTAGACAATGGAAAGTGAAGCACATTTTTCTTTTCTATACCCTTTATAAATACCTTCCTCCCTCCCATTTAAAATTTATTATATTAATGACTACCTTTGACTTTAGAGGAATATCACTATCCTGGCATTTGAATGATTTTGAGCTATGTAATTAATTAAGGGATAACTAACAGTAAAATGAATTATTAATATGCAAATATATAAACTTTCCCTCAGCAGCTTTAATTTTTCGGAGGCTGTGAAGCTTAGCAACTTTTTATTTGAACTATAAATTCAATGAATCTCTGATCTCGAATCATTTATTCACATTGATATGTGTCAGGATTATTTCCTGTGGGTAAGAAGAATGGAAGAGAGATCTAAATTTAATGGAGAGTTCACAGAATGGCTCATTCTAAGGAGTTTATGGTGTACCTCCAGAGCACAGCCACCCATAGTGTTCTAGTTTAAGGGCATAAATGATGGGAAAAATGATTTCAGAAAGCCACACTATATTCTTAGGAATTATATACTCTGGCCTAATCTTTGACCTCTCAATGTCTTATATCCCTTTCTCATTATCTCATCCCCCTGGAACTCTCTATTATTTAAACTTTTCCTCTGTTGTTTGCCTGGGCACCACTTTCTCTTCCCAACTCTTTTATGTAAATCTAAATAATTAGATAGTGAAGCAGGCTAGTTAGGGAATCAATAGACGGATCTGGAACCTCACAGAAAAACCACTACCATTAAACACATGGACTTCGGTACCCCAAGATGGCTGCTGGAAGAACCTATGAGATTACCCCATTCAGAACAAGATTTCCTCCGGAAGCCAGGAGAAGCCCAGGATGGTCTCCAGGGGCCTTATCATTGGGCCCTCCTAGGGGATTGATGGGTGGGGTAATCAATCAAAACAGCAAACAGCTGGGACTCCTCCCGTGTCATTAGCAAAGGGGTGAAATACAATGGTTCAAAAGCAAGCACAAAGGCCGAACTGCACCTCTCTTGCCTTTTGACCCCCTGCTCTTGCTTTCTACCCCCTATTCTGGCCTTCTTCACCCCCACCTGGAACAACCCGCAAGTAAAACCTGGGCATTTACAATCTGTAAGGGGAATTGTAATCTGTAAACTGGCTCTCTTTATCACTCTTCAGCCCCTTCCTCTCTACTTGGAACCCATGATCTGTTATTTTCTCCCATTTCTCTTCTCACCATTCCCTAATAAATTACTGGCCTAACTAACTGGGCTTGCTCTCAAATTTGTTTCTTGTAGCTTAGCCCAAGAACCTAGAGAAAATCTGACAACAACAGGGCTCTTCATACGAAATATGATATAATGATTTGGACCATGTTTGAGCTCAAAGCAGTTGGCCACTTTGACAGTATTAGTAACAGGCCCCAATTAAACTTATTTTTGCTTCATATTACACATCCAGTAATATGAAGGTTTTGAATTTTCTTCCTTGAAATAAACATATACATATTTAGTGTGTAAATTTTGGAAACTAGGAACATTATAAAAACAAAATCAAAGATCAGGAGTAGCAGCAAGATTTGGGAAGACACTATTAATATTTGGTATACTTTCTTCATTTGTTTCTTTTCTGTTTCTCTCTATATATTTGGTGCATATTAAAATCATACTAAGTACATTAGGTTTAATTTTTTTTTTAATTATTTAGTGCAACTGATACTGAGCATATGTGGGTTCTTGCCCAATGTGCTTCATTAAGGACCATACTTGAGACACTGGGGTTTCAAAGAAAGAGTTTATTTGCTTGCACATAGCAAAGGAGGACAGTGTCCTAAGGGCCCAAAAGCTACCTCCTAGAACTGCTGTAACCCTGATAATTTTATAATATCCACACTTAGTCGTTTATGCTTATGAATAATTGGGGTGGGGCTGGCTCAGATTCCTTCATTAATAAACATTAAGGGGCTGAACAGGATGGGTACAAAACTGGGGTGAGTTACAAGGTTATTACAATCACAAAACAATCATTATCAGAGATCAAGACATTTGGAGTTAGTGGGGTAGAGAGCAGGGGATTAGTTACAAGGTTTTTATTATGGATTTCAAATAGGTGAGGGCAATGGTTATCATTTCAATAGAAATGTTCATATCAAGGGTAAGATCTGAAATAATCATCATAATAGGAGGACTTAATTAGAAATGACCACATGCAAAGGTAAGATCAGCCTGGAATAATCATCTTAATGCCAGGTTTTAAGATGGAAATGACCATATACAAAGGGAGAGATGGTCTAACCAGTTTCAGTAATTTAAGATACTAACATTTAGCTATTTTATAATATACTGGAAATAAAAGGCATCTATATAACTATTCAGTAATCATAATTATTTGTTAAATCTTAACCCTTGGTTACAAAATGTGAACGTTTTTTATGTGATTCATAGTCTTCAAAAATATGATTCTCAATGGCTGCACAACATTTCACTCTGTGAATGCTCAGTTTTATTCATCTCTAAAATTTAGCATTCTATTTCTTCTTAATAATTTGCCTTTATAAATAAAGAATTGATGATAATCTCTGTACAAAAATCCATCAGCTAATCTTTGTATTTTCTTAAGATATGCTTTTGTTATTGGAATTACAGGATAAAAGAATACAAATATTTTAAATTTTTCAATACCTATTGCCTAAATACTCCCTTAAAATTGCATGAAAATTTATGATACTTCAAGAAGTATAAAAATATGCCCATTTCATTGCACTCAAACCAATCCTGGTGTTGTCAGTTTTTTTTTTATTAAACAAATCTATTTTATTGATATATATTAATAAAGCATACACTTCACCCAAAGTGTACTATCAATGGTATTTCGTATAATCACATAGCTGTGCATTCATCATTTCAATCGTTATTATAGAATTTTCATGATTTCAACAATAATAATAAAAAACAGACAATCAAACAAGAAAATTCTTAACTTCTCAATCTCCCTATGCTTCCGCTGCTGTAGATAGCTGCTATTTCTGGCTATTCTTGCACATTTATATATTATTAAGCAGTTTTATTGAGGTATAGTCACATACCATACGATCTATCACAAGTGTATAATCAATGGATTTTAGTATAATCACAATATTGTGTATTCATCACCACAAAAAAATTATAGAACAATTTCATTACTCAAAAAGAAAAACTCCCCACCCTTTAGCAGTCCTTCACCAGCACTACATAAGCACTAATTTAACTTTTATATTTATAAATTGATTTATAATTACATTTTATATAAATGGAAGCATACAATATGTAATACTTTGTGGCTGATTTCTTTGACTAAGCAAATGTATTTTTTTGTCTGATATTAGCATCTTGTAGAATTGAACATATTTTTGTTCAGCTTCACAGAAAAACAGTCTCATACATGCAATTTTACCCACATTAATATTTCACATGTAGTTTTACTATGCTATACAGTTCCATGGTACATTTTTAAGCTTTCCTTTTAGTAATATACATGACCATAGACTTTCCCTTTAAACCACTTTCATACCCACATAATAATACTGCTAGTTACAGACATTTTGTTGGGGTTTCACCTTTTCTATTCATTTCCAAAGATTAACAAACATCTTTTTTACCAATTCTTCACAAGTTAACCCTCAACTTTCCATTTTCTAACCTCATTCTATTTTCTGGTGATCCATATTCAAGTTTTTAACTGTGAAATTACACAGTATATTTAGTTCATATTAGTGCAGTCATACAGTATTAGTCCTTTTGTGTCTGGCTTGCTTCAATCAACATAACATGCTCTAGGTTCATCCATGTTGTCATGTGATTTATGACCTCATTTCTTCTGCCAGCTGCATAATATTCCATCATGTGAATACACCACAGTTTATCCATTCATCTGTTGATGGACACCTGGGTTGTTTCCAGTTTTTGGGAATTGTGAATAATACTGCTTTGAACATAGGTGTGCAGATGTCTGTTCCTGTCACTGCTCTCAGTTCTTCTGGGTAAATGTCTAGTAGTGGCATTGCCAGCTCATGTGGTAAATCTATATTCAACTTCTTCTTTAGGAATGGCAAACAGTCCTCCACAGTGGCTGTACCATTCTACATTCCCACCAACAGTGAGTAAGAATTCCTATCTCTCGACATCTTCTTCAACATTTACAGTTTTCTAACTTAATAGTGTCCAGTCTAATAGGTGTGAAATGATACCTCATTGTTGTTTTGGTTTTTATTTCCCTAATAACTGCTAGTGATGTTGAACATTTTTTATGTGTTTCTTCACTATTTGTATTTCTGCTTTGGACAATTGTCTTCTCAAATCTTTTGCCAATTTTTAAAAACTTTTTTTCTTTTATTGTCTTATAATTTTATGACCTTATCAATTAACATTTTTAATCTGATGAGAATCTTTTTCTTCCATTCCTTTTTTTCTTTATTTAATTTTTTAATTTTTATTTTTAAAGAAGCTTTAGATTACATAAATGTTACATCAAAAATATATGGGATTCCCCTATACCCCAACCCCTCCTCCTCCTACACTGTCTCACATCTTTCATTTATGTGGTACATATGTTACAATTGACAAATATGAAGCATTGCTACTAACCATGGACTGTAGTTTCCATTATAGTTTACGCTCTGCCCCACACAATTTTATAGGTTTTGACAAAATGTATAATGGCCTGTATCTGTCATTGCAATATCATGCAGGACAATTCCAATGTCGCCAAAATGTCCCCATATTACACCTATTCTTCCCTCTCCCTCCCCTCAGAACCTCTGGTAGCCACTGCCTTTATATCAATGATACAAATTCTTCCATTGCTAGAAAAATAAGTCTATTTTAGTCCATAGTTGCATTTCCCCCTTATGTTTGTTCATTCCTCAATCTTGAGGATTTTGGGACGGTAATGCCCACTCTGTTTCTGTTTGAGAGGGGGCTTAGATCCCATGGGACAGATGAATGGAACTGTATCGCTTGCAATTGCAGATATTCTCTGCTTCCTGGGATGGGCGTTGTCCATCATCATTCTTTCGTTAATTGTCCTGAGTGAGTCCAATCAACTGGAGAATAGGTGTTGCAACTCTGCTGAGATTTCGGGCTCAACCAGCATATGAATAGACCAAAGATTTAAATCTCTGGGATACATATTTAATGGGTATTTTTCTTGGACATATATTTGACAAGTATACTGCTAATTATAGGTTCAAATAAAAAGGGCATAAGAGTCATGTTTAGGGAAATTAAAAATGAGCCTAACTCTTACATTGGGGAGCATAAATTTCAAAGTTAGGCCCACGGACAGGATGCTGAATTCCTGAGATTGCCTACCCTGTCTATAGCATCTAGATGTCTCTAGAGTCCTCCGGAGCCCTGCTGTTTGAGGCACTGTTTACTGTGGCAGTCAATGAGATCGTGATCTCTTAGACATACAAACTCATTTGCATGTAATATTTCCCCCTTTTGGTCAAGGTCTTTTTCCAGATGCATTGCTAGTCAGCACTTGGTAAGAATCCCTCGGTGCCAGGGAGGCTCATCCTCAGGAGTCATGTCCCAAACCAGGGAGGATGTAGTGCGTTTATGTACTGAGTTTGGCTTAAAGGCCACATTTGAAGAACAAGGAGGTTTTCAGGAGGTAACTCTTAGGCAATATGTATTATTGTGCTAAGTTTCAATTTCACAAGAAAAGGTTCATAAGTACAACTATCACTATTAAAGGCCTGGTGTAATGGTCTGTCCTTTGTTAGGCACTGCCCATGTACTCAGGGAATTCTTATCACTCAATTAAAGAAAGTGGCAGGACTTTTCTTTTTTTTTCAGATATTCAGTGAGTCTCCACCAACACTGAGAAATGCCTCATGACCACTTTAACACATGCATATGACGTAGAGGCATGCGCCAGGTGCACCCCTCCCCAGGGTGATGTTGGCTTCATAGAATGAGTTTGGTAGCATTATTTTCTGTTCAATTTTTGGAAGAGCTTGAGAAAGATTGGTATTAGATTGTCTTTGAATGATTGATAGAATTCACCTGTGAAGGCATCTGGTCCTGGGCTTTTCATCTTTGGGAGGTTTTTAATGACTGTTTCAATCTCTTCACTTGTGATTGGTTTATTGAGGTCTTCTCTTTCTTCTAGGGTCAGTGTAGATGTTTTGTATGCTTCTAGGAATTTGTTCATCTTGTCTATATTGTCTAGTTTTTTGGCATACAGTTGTTCATAGTATCCTCTTATGATCTCTCTTATTTCTGTGGGGTCAATTGTAATGTATCCCCTCTGATTTTATTTATTTGTATCTTTTCTCTTTTTTTTTTCTATCACTCTTTGTCAATTTTGTTGATCTTCTCAAAGAACCAAATTTTAGTTTAATTGATTCTATTGTTTTGCTGTTGTTGTTGTTCTTTATTTCATTTATTTCTGCTTTGATCTTTATTATTTTTCCCTTTGGCTTGGTTTGGGGTTAGTTTGCTGTTCTTTTTTCTAGTTCCTCCAGGTGTGCAGTTAGATCTTCAATTTTAGTTCTTTCTTCTTTTTTAATGTAAGCACTGAGGACTATAAATTTCCCTCTCAGCACTGTCTTTGCAGTGTCCCATATGTTTTGATATGTTTTGTTCTAATTTTTATTCATCTTAAGGTATTTGCTGAATTCTCTTGCAATTTCTTCTTTGACCCACTGATTCTTTAAGAGTGTGTTGTTTATTCTCTATATATTTGTGGATTTTCCATTTTTCTGTCCATTATTGATTTCAAGCTTCATTCTGTTATGATCAGAGAAAGTGTTTTGTATAATTTCAAACTTTTTAAATTTGTTGAGGCTTGTTTTGTGACCCAACATATGGTCTTTCTTGGAGAAGAATCCATGAGCACTTGAAAAGAATGTATATCCTGCTGTTTTGGGGTACAGTGCTCTGTAGATGTCTGTCAGATCTAGTTCATTTATCATATTATTCAAGCTCTCTGTTTATTTATCCTCTGTCCAGATGTTCTATCCAATACTGAGAGTGGTGTATTAAAGTATCCAATTATTATTGTAGAGATATCTCTTTCTCCCTTCAGCTTTGCCAGTGTGTGCCTCATGTATCTTGGGGCACTCAGGTTAAGTGCATAAATATTTAGTATAGTTATTTCTTCTTGCTGAATTGTCCTCTTTATTAATATATAATGACCTTCTTCATCCCTTATAACAGTTTTACACTTGAAATC
This sequence comes from Cabassous unicinctus, assembly GCA_029593785.1. Lineage (NCBI taxonomy): Eukaryota > Metazoa > Chordata > Mammalia > Cingulata > Chlamyphoridae > Cabassous > Cabassous unicinctus. The sequence goes on along the minus strand of JAQZBX010017538.1, from coordinate 9,768 downwards.
TATTTTGTCTGATATTAGTGTTGCTACTCCAGCTCTATTTTAGTTAATATTTGCATGGAATATCTCTTTATACCTTTCACTTTTAACCTGGTTGTATCCTTACATCTGAGGTGACTCTCTTGTACACAACATACAGATGGCTTATATTTTTAAATTCATTCTGTCAGTCTATATCTTTTGATTGGGAAGTTCAAGCCATTAACATTCTATGTTATTATTGCAAATGCATTACTTATTTCATGCATTTTGTCCTTTGGCTTTCTGTTGTCATATCGTCCTATTGTCTGTCTTTTTACCTTTTAATTTACCCTTCTTTGTATTCTTCATTTCTACACTCTTCTTCAAGTCTCTTGCCCTTGTTTTTTTCCTTTCAGGATGCAGCACTCTCTTTAGTATCCCTTGTAATTCTGGTCTTTTGGTAACATATTCTGTAAGTTTTTGTTTGTCTGTGAAGACTTTGAATGCACCATCATTTTTGACAGTTTTGCCAGACAGAATTTTTGACTGGCAGTTTTTCTCTTTCAGTACCTTAAATACATTATATCACTTTCTTCTTGACTCTGTCATTTCTGATGAGAGGTTGCCACTTAATCTCATCGAGTTTCCCTTGTATGTGATTTTCTCTTGCTGCTTTCAGAATCCTCTCCTTTCTATGATATTTGTCATTTCTCTTTGCTTTTCTCTTGCTGCTTTCAAAATCCTCTCTTTTCTATGATATTTGTCATTCTGAATAGTAGGTGTCTCAGGATAGGCCTATTCGGATTTATTCTGTTTGGGGTGCATCATCCTTCTTGGATATTGATATTGATGTCCTTCATAAGAATTGGGAAGTTTTGGTCATTATTTCTTCAAATATTCTTTCTGCCCCTTTTCCATTCTCTTCTCCTTCTGAGAGAAGACACATTTTGTATTTTTGTGCATTTCACATTTTTCCCTGAGACCCTGTTCCATTTTCTCCATTCTCTTCTGTTTCTGATCTCCTGTCTTTTCCAGTTCAGTTGTTCTGTCTTCAAAATCACTAATTCTGTCTTCAAGCAATTCAAATCTGCTCTTATATGCCTCTAACGTATTTTTAATCTCATCCATCTTGTCTTTCATTAACATAAGGTCTGTTACTTTACCTTGCAGACTTTCAGATTGTTCTTTATTCTTACCCAGTGTCTTCTTAATATCCTTTATCTCTTTAGCCATATTTTCTTTCAATTCTTTGAAGTGATTTAGGAGACTTGTGTGATGATCATTGATTAGTTGTCTTAAATCTTGTATCTCTTCAGGATATTTAGTTTGTTCCTTTGACTGGGCCATCTCCTCCTGTTTCTTAATATGGTGTGCAATTTTTTGCTGATGTCTAGGCATCTGAATATGTTGGTGAATTTACTCTGATGGCTAATTTCTCTCTCTTGCCTTTTTTTTCACAGTTCTTTGATATTTGGTTCAGCTTATTCTAAGTCTTTAAAAATGCCCAGCTTAAGTTATCAAAATTAAGCCAGAAACTCACTAATGGGACACAGATTTTCTCTCAGGAGTTAGGGTACAGAGAGAACCAAAAGCATTTTTTGTCCATGTAATATCCAGACTGGCTAGTCAGTGTACCTTTCTATGGAGGTGTTTCAATATCGGATTTTCTGTGTTTTGTTCTGGCCAGAGTCAAGATTCAAAGTGGGCTCTGCTGGCCAAATTCACTGAAGAAAAACCCCTTGATTCCCCCTCCCTTTTCCTTTGTAACAGCTGACAGGGAGGAAGATGTCTGTTCCCTAATCTGTCCATCATTCAACTGCAGTAAGCCTGGGGTTTTACTCTGTTTAATATCTTGGGAGTGGGGGAGGGAGCCCTTCCTGTCCAAGGGGGGTTTGGTAACTCATGTTTGTCATTTTGGCTTCTTCATCTCTCTGTCCCTCATCCTCCTGGGAGTTGTATAGCACTCTCCTGGTCTGCTGGTCCCCCAAAGCAGATCCTTTGGAGAGGTTTTGGCTCTTTCTCTGTTATTTTTTGTGAGAGTTGAGCTCTGCCTGCCTAGTCCAACACCATCTTCCTACAATTCCCACAAGTAGACTTCTGTCAGTTTTTAAAACGTGTGTTAGTCTGATAGACAAAATGGTAATCTAATGGTTTATATTGAGCCTTTCTTTGATAACTGCTAAGGTTATCTAGCTCTTTTATTATTGTTTTTCATATTAGCTTAGAATAAAAATTAGCACATTCAATCCCTATGGTCATTTCTTGTTCATATTATTAAATAAATACATTTTAGTTTGTGAAATATTCAAGAAAGACAAGAACAGTCATAGCAATTATTTTAATGCTTGTTTTAATTATTTAAGATATAATTATTTAAGTGTCTACTTTTGGTGGGCTAAACTGCTTAGTCCAAATTCTTATATTCTTTCTGTGAAACTTGGTTTTTGTTGACAGTTTTTTTCTCCATAGTATTCCTTTTACCTGGAAATCTAAGCACATAGCCCAGTATCTGATTCAAAGTGCATTTTCCATAAATACTTATTGAATTATGAATTATACAAGTTAGTCTTATTGTGATGTGGGTTTTTCATTTTATATTTCACATGTGTAAATGCAACCCAAATATTTCCTTGCTTACTTCTCCCCAGCCCTGTAGATTCTCTGCCCTAATGAAAACCAGTGTTTCTTGCCTTAGAATTTTTTGGCTAAAGCCTCATCAAACCTAGGTCAGGGGGATATCCCAAAAAGCAGAGATTTGAGCTCTATGTCCCTTTTTCATGAAGCCTAATAATACACTGCTTATTTAAAATAGCACAGACTATCTAAACTCACTTAGACTAAAACACCAGGGCAGGGGTTTTTAACCTTTTTGTTCCACTGACCCCTTTGCCTATCAGGTGAAAACCACAGACTCCTTACTAAGTCTACACTATACTGTGTATTATTTAATAACTATATCACACCCACACCAACACGTCCCCACAAAAATAATGTTTTTCTGAATTTCAATTCAAGCTCATATACCCCTTGTTAAGAACCCCTACACCAGGGAAATGATTTGCACTAAAAGAAACCAGATATTTCATGTTTTGATTACAAGGATTCTATGCTATTTGGCTATGTGGGATATCACCTTAGAAAAGACAGTTAAGTTTGGATGTGGAAATTGTCTTCTGACACCAAGTCTGGAAAGGACATTCTGAGTTGATTTCTAATGAAAAAAATATGGATATAACATTAATCACAACACAATTTTCTATAGGTTTCTCATTAACAAATAATTCTTGAAGTTCCAGCCTATTATTTAACTTATTGAGCCATGCTGCATTTTTAAAGAGCAGAAATAATTGGTGAGAATTTCTCTTTAGGAAGAACTGGTATTTGAGAAAAAAATATTTTCTCTGCATAGGACATTTAATTTTTTATTAGCCTTGGAGAATGTCAACTTACTCATTGACCCAGGGCAAATCACTTTGGTGCCTAATAGCACACCAAACTATTCTCAAAACCTGAATTTCCATCTATTTTGGGGGGAGAAAAATATTGAATCCTGTTCATTATGGATATCTCATTATTAGGGTCACTTTCTGAAGAGTTTCATATCCATGAAAAATAATCCAGCAGAAAACATTATAAAATCAATGTAAAGAAACAAATAAGAAACACACTACTCAGACTGAGTATCTTCAACAAAGTATCACCAAGAAGAAGAAAGGCAAAAACCCTTAATTATACTTAGGAAGAAGGTTTAGTCATTACCTGAGTAATTATCAGAAAAATCCAGATAAATGCCAAAATTCTGCCTTAATTTCATCTTTTCCCCTGGATCCAGCTGTCCTCTATGACTAAAGTTTATCCTATTGTCTTGATAAAAGTTGTTTTTCTTTCCATAATTCTTTCTACATAAAATTTAAAGTTCATACTTTTCCAACAGTCAAAAAGCACAAGTGATAAAATATAACTTGTGGGCAAGTTAAAATATAACTTGTGGGCAAGTGATAAAATATAACTTAACAGATAGGTTGAAGCACATATCAAAACCTGAGATAAAGTTTCTTCAAATGTTGATAAAAATACTTTGTGAAGGGCATGGAACATCCCAAAAGATCCATGGAGCTCAAGGAAAGGTGATAAAAAGCAACCCTGCAAGCTATAAAGCTGGATAAGGGGTTAACAGAAGAAAGAGTATGAGGAAAGAGAAACACATAGAAGGAGAGGGAAGGAAAGATTGAGGAAAAGGGGCTGGGGGAAAAGTTGTGAAAGGGTCAACCATAACAGTGAGGCTGTACAACTAGAAAATAAAATATTAAGAGTTATGCAGAATCATATATTGGAAATGCACGCAGGGCAAAGAAGTGAAAGAATAAGTCACTAAGTGAAAAAGAAGGAAACAAAATAACTAAGGAAGAAAAAACAAGTAAAAGACACCAAGAGATATAAAAAATAGCTTAAAAACTATCTGGCATTTATTCATATTTTGCCATAGTAATTATCTGGCAAAGATGAAATTACAGTATTCCTCTGTGATTCATCTCAATAGACTAAGCCAGGTGCATTATCTGTAAGCATTCTTATTCAAGAGAAGAATTAGCCAATCGTGGATCTGGATGTGAATTTAAAGGACATGAATAAGTGAAAGTTATCCAAATGATATTTATGCAGTGGTCCAATCAAAATTGCATAAATTATTGAATTCAATTGCCAGGAAAAGGGGTTAAATTTAATACAGCTAGACAGCTGAGCAGCTGCTTTCATGATTTAAATAAAAACAAGCTGAAACCCTTGCTGTCAGCTTAGTGATATATGACTTGTAATGGGATGTTTCCAACCTTCACTTCCATATGGCCGCCTACACTTTAGGTAATGCTCCTTGCCTCCAGAGCAACCAACTTTTCAGAAAACATCTGGGTTCCATTCTTGCTCTATTAGCTACAATGTTGCCTCCTACAAACACAAATGATTCATTGGACAACATCCCTTCACTTCAGGATCAAATTAGGGAATCTCATTGATAATTTTATCTTGTGCACAACCAGGGATACTGTATGTGAACATGGCACACATTCAATTCAGAAAATACATACACACAGTATTCATATTAGTATAAATAATATATTTAAGATTAAAGGTGAATTTTAATAGTTGGGATTAGAGATATGAGCTATCTCTAACAAAATAGCTTTTGTTTTGTCACTGTTTTAGAAACTTTGCAGTAGAAACTTTTCTCCATCTACACATTATCCCTATTCACCCAAAAATAAAGGTAAGTGAAGAAAAAGACAAATGCCCTCTGAAAATGGCTTTAGCATAGGGAAAAAGGATGAAAACTTTGCCAGCTTCATAAAACTTTCACTTATTTCAAGTTAAAAGAAAAAAAAAGAATTGATTCTGCTGTATTAAAGTGGTAGAAGGGGCAATGCTTGGGAAAAATGAAAGAATTTAATATATAAAATACTCTTTGTTTGAATGAGGACATATCTTACAAACCAAACAAATTGTGCTGTTAATTTCTTCTAATATTATATTTGCTACTGTAGAAATCAAAATATGCTAGAAGTTATTCTGAATAGGGACTAGAAATACTCTCTTGATATCTGAAACTTTGAGATTGTGCCTCTGATTCTCAATTCTTGACTCCCAGCAATAGTTAAATAAAATCATGTTTTCCATTTTTAATTCATGAGCCCAAATTAATATTATAACAAGCAATTTACATTAATTTCTCATTTTAAAACAATGCTTTTACATATAGGCACCCACAAATTTTTAAACCAAGTCCTCTAAATTGATTATTTTCCTCATAGAAAAATAAGAAATATACTAAGGGCTGGTTACAAAAGTATTGAGAACTCGTAATCAGGAACGAGGGGGAGGAAGAAGCACTAACAGCAAAGGCTGAGTTGTCCTTTCTTTTGTATAATAATAAAGTATAATTTCCTCATATTTTCCCCTACAATATACTTTCATTGGTACTCAACAAAATTAAAAGTTAATGGTTCACCAATAAAATAATGCTGACTTATTTATTATAAATCCTGCAAAGTGCTTTCAAATAATCCAGAAGAAAAGCAGAAGACAACAACCACTTACAGCTTTTTTTCAAAAATCTCAAATCAGTAGTTTGACTTTTGCCCAGGTAATTTTCAGTTGGTCCTGATTCAATTAAATGACCTTAACTTAAAAAAAAAAAAAAGGCTGAGCAAAACGCACTTTTTACAGTTTACGGAATCATCAGAAGCATTTTATCAGAGCATCATGAAACCCAGCATGTTCTCCTATTAAGTTCTTAATAATTCCTGAATGTGTCATTTTGATGGTTACATGTAGGCCAAAGGTTTGTTATGGGGAGCTTACCTTCTAATATCTTTTTGTACTTTATATTGTACAATCAAAACCAATAAATAAAATAGTTTGATGGATGCTGCTTCCCCACTTCACCCTCAGTAGCCCCAGAAGCAGCTGTCAGTATATAAACTCTTGGTCCTCAACCTTCCTGCCTTATCTTAGAGGCATAGGCCCAATTGACATCTCACTATGACATTATGAGCTGTTTTTGAAATCCTCTCTTTTGTCTTTAACGTAAGTAAAGATTTCACACTATACTTTATAATGTCGGTTTATTTTAATATAAAAATACTGTGTTAAAGGTATTGTCATCTAAAAATGGATGCCAGTGTTAACGCAACAGCTTTGCATGAGTGACCCTAAGGAATGACTAGCATATACCAGTTTGCAAAGCAAAATCTAGTGGAGCCTGGCAGACCTGGGTTAGGATTCCAGATCTTCTAGGTGTTACTAAATTATCTGTGGGAATAAGATTACCTGTTTTACATGGTTCTGTCAGGATAAAATGAAACAATGTGATTTTCAACAACTTTTTTTCCCCTTTCCTTTTGGCCCTGTTTTCAAATGTAACCTGTAAAAAGTGGCCCAACTTTGTCAGCCAGGCAGCATGGTGTTATCAAAGTAACACTACTCTGACAATCAAAACTAACAGAAAAGTAATTTATGTATTTGCTGCAGATTGCTAGAAAAATGCCAAAGGGGAATTATGTTCATATTGCCCAGAAAACAAAAAGCTCTTAAAAATCTTTTTTACCATCGTTTCTCCTCAAAGCAACACTCATCATATGGTGATATCTGCTCTCAGTCTCTCTCAAAAAAATTGCCAAAATGATTTCCCATTTCTCATCCCCCCATCTGCTATATGTTTTATTCTTTCTTCCTCAACTGTCACACTGACTTCTTCAATGCAAAGTATTCTCCCTTCCCCACTATTCAATACAACAATGACCCAAGAATCTGGCTGGAGATGCTAGCCTGTTACTTACTGGGGTGGGGGTGGGGGTGGAGATGTTGTTAGTTTCCATATATGTCTGGGGAAACAGGAATTGTGAATTTGATTTGCACAAGTCACAGATTTCATAAGTGAAAGACAAATTTCACACTTTTTTTCCTCCTCCCTTCCTGGTTCCCTTTTTCCACTCTCCTGTCTGGTGCTATCTTTTAATAAACCAAACTGCCTTTACCAGGCATCAACATATCAGGATGCATGAAGCATAAACCTTGAGTCTTGCACTGCTACTAAGCTGATGGACAAGAGGACAGAGAAGTCCTGGGAATGATTACTTCATGTATGTCAAAGTGTTTTACTGAGAGAAGATTTCTGTCTTTAGAACGTGGAATGTCTATGCTGAGATTTGAAGAATGTGTGCTTAACAGCAGTAAATAAAACATCTGCCAATGAGTAGAACCTGAATCAAAGGAAGTTTTACTTAACAAAATTGCCTCAATTAAAATTCAACACTTCAGTACACTATAAAAACACAGTAATTACACTAAGAGTTAGCATTAAAAATATGAACTACATGAATGCAGTAAAATCATTCCATCTGGTTCAATCTATCAGGCTAAGTAGATAGTCGTAGAAACAGAACCTGGGAGGAAAGGGGTTAAGGGTGAAGGGGAAGAAGGAAGAGTGTAGCAATGCTGAAAGTATACTGAGCACAACATTTTGAGGAGTATATATAGATTATAAAATATTTAATGATGGCATAGATGGAATTTCATATAATGATTCCTATCACAAAGCCAGACTATTATTCTGAAGACATAATAAACACTTATTATTTTTGACTGTCATATTAACTAACTAAAAAAAAAAAGTGGCAATAATTCTAAAAGCTAAATAGGAGATACCACAGAAGTAGAAAGGAAATTGATAGTCCCTAAATCTATTTTTTTTTCATGGGCATTTAACATATATTTTTTGCCTATTATTGGGAAGTTTTATGAATAGCATATGAAAATACAGCAAAATGAATCCATTTAAAGTGCCAGTGGCAGCCTATATTGTGCACATTTGCCTCTCTGGGGATAAGGAACCCCTCACGTCCTGGACTGTGTATCAGGCAAGGTCACTCCAAGGAGGTTGATGGAGGGATCTGAATATGGAGAACCAGTTTCAAAAGTGATGTTAGAGTTTAAAAGCCAACAGGAGACAATGAAGCAATCCAGGAATTAGTAGCAATCTGTTAACTACAGCAAGAAGCCATTGCCTCCCAGGCTGGAGGGCCTAAGGCAGGGGTTGTGAACCTTTTTTGTTCCCCGGACCGCTTTGCCAGTCATGTGAAAACCAAGAACCCCTTACTAAGTCCACACTATACTCTGTATTATTAAATAAATATATCATGCTCGCATCAACACGTCCCCACAAGAATAATGTTATTTGAATTTCAATTCCAGCTCACAAACCTTGTTAAGAACCCCTGTCTAAGGGAAGAAGAACAGTGTTACTGAGCCTGTCACCAGGACTGGAACCACAGTAAAAGCTTTCCAACAGGAGCTGGCACCAGGAAGGAGACACAACCACTGCGAAAGATGCTGCTCGATGAAGTCAGAGAGTGGGGAAATACTCTAGCTTCTCCCTTCCTCGCACCAATCAGTTTCCCACTGCTGTGCTTCAAAACTAGCTGCAAAACTTGCTGGAAGACGGAGGACTTAGGAGTCCAGCAGGGGAATTTGCAAGGGTCAGGCTCTGCAAGACACACCAGAGCAAGGAAAAGGCAGGAAAAGGATCTGGGTGCAAACAGGCACATGACCCATATACAACATACTAAGCTGAAGGGTGCAGGTGGGCTTCTCTCAAAGGAATCTGATCACATACACTATAAGGATTTGATCAAACTATAGACCATAGTAGAGAAGAAAGGGCTAAAATATTCACCTGAAAATCATCCATTAAACGTAACCACTAGAATGGGATTGAAAAATAGTTCTTCCACAAACTTATTCTTCTGACCCCAGGTAAATTTATGTTTATCAAATGAGTCATAACTTGAAGCTTCCAATTTTTAGCTCATAATTTCCATTTTCAAAGACCGAGCTGTTTCCTTGCCATCGCTGAGCACTTTATTCTGTGTGACTATATCTGTCTGTCTCTTGAGGCATTGCCATACTTTTCTTTTCATCTTCCTCACCTTCCTAGCACAAGTAGAGAACCAAAAGTGTCTTGACACATTTACCTGCTGATACCTTCATTAAGTTGGACACTGGTCTTGCCCACATTCAAACTATTTTCCAAAATGTCACCCAAGAGAATAGTTTATACAACTCTTAGTAAGACACTCTCCATTAAAACCCATCCATGACTCTTTTTCTCCTATAGCATCAACTCTTAGAGTCTCTGGTTCACAGCAGGGTCAGCAAAATTTTTCTGTAAAGGGCCAGACAGTAAATGTGTTATGCTTTGCAGGCCATAGGTTCTCTGTCACAACTCTCAAGTCCACCATTGAAGTGTGAAAACAGCTG